>PVIH01003124.1:0-168551 GCA_004025045.1 Sigmodon hispidus
AAAAAAAAAAAAAAAAGAAAATAACCATGACACTAACTCAGATTTGAAGACATCCTACAAAATCCCTGACCAGCACTCTTTGATACTGTCTAGCATAAGAAGTCTGAGAAACTGTCTGAACCTTATGGTGCTTCAAAGATATGGCTACTGAATGTAATTTATCATCCTGGATATGATCCTGAGGTAGAAAAGAAGAAAACCTCAATTATGCATGGGCTTTACTTAATAATAATTGTTCAGTATGTGGCCCATTGGTCCTGACAAAAGAATTATGGTGACTTTAATGGGGAAATTTTGTGTGAGATATGCAAGAACTTTCTTGAAACTTTACATTAAATCTACTCTGAAATTTAAAAGTTTATTCTCTTCAAAGTACCTGGTACACTGGAAATCTCAATGAATATTGCTCTTATTTTTGCAGCAAGATGTTTCTTAAAGAATTCCATTTCTATTCCTAAAGCTCTTAACAGTGGGAAAAGGGTGATGTTGGAAACTGGAGTAATACTAAAAATCAATGTCTTGCCAACTGCTGCTATTAGGGGTACCTCTTGTATTTGTTTACTAAATTTAAGTTGGACTGGAGGGGGTGTCATCTTGAAAGAGATACCTTCAATGAGTCATGCAGAAGTAAACCCCTGTGCTATTACAGCTGTGTTAATCCTGAATCTAAAATCTTCTTCAGCACGAATCCTGCAAAGGTAAAGACTCTATCTGGTGACCTTAAGTGGCCTTACTCCTAAGGGTATACAGAGAAAGGAGTCTTTTAAGAGGCCCTGTTATCAAACATTTGAATAAGGTTTATAAGCAGTGGACAGCAGTCATAGAAGACTATGTAGAAATGACTACTACAGTATGGACCCAGAAGCTTCCCAGAGGTAAAGTGATAAACATGGCTCTGACCAGTACCACCACCTTGAGGCTAGCCAGTACCATTACCATGTGGCTAGGCAGTACTGCTTCCATGAGGCTAGAGCTCCCTATAAACTGAGAAGGGCGGAGCCAGCCACCAGATGCCATGTGCTAAGCAGAGGCCATGTGCTAAGTAGTGCCACACTGAGGAAGACCTAGCCATCCATGGCTTAGCAGTTTAAGGTTTAGCTCACATGATCAGAGGAGGCTGCCGACACACAAAAAGTCAGATCCAGATTGAGAAACCCACTAAACAAATGCAATATGTTTGAATATACTTAGGTGCAGAAGGAGGAGGAGGAAGAGGAAGAAGAAGAAAGAAAGAAAATGGGTATAAACTACCATAGGAAAAAATAAATAGTTTAAAAATAATAGTCTTCAAAGAAAAAATAATGTAAAAAGATTAAGCCACATAAAATAGGAAATACATAGGACATCTGGATCCTCTATGGTGTTCTGCTAACTCTGAATTTTTTTAAATGCTAATGTACAAAAAACAATAGCTGCTGAAACACATTGGATTATGAAAACTGCTAAATTCAACCAACCTATATATTTTTTTAATTTCTTAACTTCAAAGTAGAAGTCAAAAAAGAGAGGTAGAGGTTATGCCTTTGTTTCAACAGGAAATAAAACATCATGGTTCTCTTCAAAATTAATAAATACCAGATTTGATTGAAGAAGACCTCCTGAAAATTTTGCCTACCAAAATGCAAAAAAAAAAAAAAAACTTGAGAAAGACTACAGGACAAATGATGTATATACTAATACCTCTACTATGGGAACAGCTCTGAAACTGGATAAATTATAATAAACCTTGTTGACTACAGAATCCTCATGACTTATGCCTTTCATATGGCATGGATAGAGGTTTGGTTATAGACTCCAGACAAATTTATAAAATTAACTGATGTCTTTTACCTGCTCAAACAGAACAAAAAGTTATCTTTTGCTGACTTGTGCACATTAAACCTTTCATACTTGTGTTAATAGATATATATATGTTATCTTTAAAAGTTTATGTGTTGGGGCTGGAGAGATGACTCAGCGGTTAAGAGCACCTTCTGCTCTTCTACAGGACCTGGGCTCGATTCCCAGCACCTACATGGCAGCTCACAACTGTCTGTAGTTCCAGTTCCAGGCAAACACCAAGGCAAATAAATAAATAAAAGTGTTTAAAAAAAAAAGAAAAAGAAAAAAAAAGTTTATGTGTTTTCAGAAATAAAAGGATAAGATACCACTGAAGATAGTAGCCCAGGTGATCCAGTCTCTCAGAATGTCTCTGTTATAATTTCTTCAAAATTCTATATCCAGAACAACTTCAGAGCTGCTAGCTGAAATGGTCCAGCCTCACAGACAACTATCAAGCCAAGACTTCAAATAAGCTCTACATTTTCCCATCATGCAGATACCAATAATAATAGTAGTAATAATAATATAACTAGCTCTCCCAGGACTTGGTCATTATTCCAATTTTCTCAGGATCCCCTAAAGATGCCATTGCCCCAGACAATAGGAAGCAATGTAAAGAACATGATGCCCACATTCACAAGAGGTGAGGTAGATAGGTTTTGGTCATTAAGGGGGTTATGGATGTTTGTCATTGTTTAGGAGTGTTAGTTACAAGTTGTTATTGGCCATGATCAGGATAAAAGCTAAACAAAAAAGATTAGGTTCAGGGATCTCCTTCTAAAAGGTAAAAGGGGATACAGAATAGAAATAATGGAATAAAAGGGCAGATTGTTGAGTCTACTTTAATACAGCCACTAGCCTCAAATATTTTACACTTATGTGGGTTTTTGTAAAATGATACAAATTTAAGGTTATTTTTGTTATACTGTATATATGTTCTTACTCTTTAAGGTATTGTAACTGTACAGCTCATTTTAAAATGTAATATAAGTTTTAATCCTTGAAAGCTATTTCAGATAATAAAGAAAGACAGATTAATAGTTAGTCATCTATAACAATCAAACTTCTAGTCATGTTAGGTATGTTTTCCAGGTCAAATGGAGATAGATTTTTTTAATATATTGTCTTCAAATGCTTCAGAGATCTACAGAATCTGACATTTTAAATGTTTTAGTAATGTAAGACTTTCATGACAGTAAGACATGTCTACTCCTGGCAGCACAAATCTACTCTAAAATAGTATGATGAACATCAAAGAACCTCCATATGGAGTTTTGATTTTTTGTGGTTAGCCACTGAACAAGAAATTGCTCTTCCCCTGACTGCTGACAATATGCTGCCCAAACTGGAAAGCAGGACACAAAAAAGGACAACTGCCGAACTTTGCCAAAACAATTTTGAATAGTCCTTCAAAATTTCTGCTTCACAGAAAAAGCTGTCAGATAATCTAGGCTTATAGGCCAAAGATGGATGCCCCCAACATTGCAGAGAAAACTTGGGTGTGTCTGTCATTTCTAAAGATTTGTAAGTTGCTTGCTCAGTACTTCCTGTTTAGTAAAGTAATATTTTATCCTTCTTGAGTCTCTTACGGAAATTGAAGACTAGAGAGCTAGACTTCTACAGTTTTCCTGATTACTTAATTCAGAGAAGAAACTTACATAAGAGATGTAAAGTTAATACGGTTGAGAAACATAAAAGCTAAAGTTGTTTATCTAACAAGATGTTTTAAGATCTAAAAAGATATATTTAGAATGGTAATACAAATTATGAGAGAAAATGATTTGGTATAAAACTTTGAGCTCATCAAGATAAGAGAAAGAATAGAATATTTTCTCTACAGTTACCAAATACAAATGTACTAGACATTGTAAATGTAATTTTTATATAATAATTGTTCTTATTATACATAGTTGTAATGTGGTAGAGTTAAACATTTTCCTATTTTTTTTACTTCTGTTGCTATTTTTTGCTGTTAATTTTATTTTTTTATTTTATATTATGAAAAGTCTCACTTTTTCCATGTATCTCCTACCCCCTCCCACTCCTCCTAGTCACTCTCTCTTCTTCCCATCTCCTTATCTCCTCCCCAGAAAGGGCAGGAGATACCAAGGTTCCAAGGTAGCTTAGTTCAGCATCCACTTCAGGCAAATCCGCTTTTCTCATCCCAACATCAAGATTGGGTCAAGTGTTCTTCTGGAGAGAATGGGCTCAAAAGTGCCGGTCCAAAGTGCTTCAGACCCCAGACTGTTCAGTGGTTGTGGTTTGCAGCATGGGTATGCTTTGCTTTTTCTTTAAAGTCCACTAATGAGTGAGTACATCCCCTGTTTCTCTTTCTGGGATTGTGATACCTCACTCCGGAGAACATCCTCCATATCCATCCATTTGTCTGCAAATTTTAGGATATGATTTTTTTCTTACTGCTGAATAGTATTCCATTATGTAGATGTACCACAGTTTGTTAATCCATTCCTCAATTAAGGGACATATAGGTTGCTTCCAGGTTCTTGCTATTATGAATAATGCTACTATGAACATAGTTAAGCTAATGCTTTTGAGGTGCGAATGTGCGTCTTTAGGGTTTATGCCAAATAGTGGTATTGCTGGATCATTGAGGACATTGATTCTCAGTTTTCTAAGAAATAACCATACTGCATTCCAGAGTGAGTGAACAAGCTTACACTCCCACCAACAATGGAGGAGTGTTCCCCTTGCTTCACAACCTCTTCAGCATAGGCTGTCATCTGTGTCTTTTATCTTAGCCAATCTGACAGGTATAAGGTGGTATCTCAAAGTTGTTTTGATTTGCATTTCTCTGATGGCTAAAGATGTTGAGCACTTTTTCATGTGTCTTTCAGTCATTTATAATTCTTCTGCTGAGAATTTCCTTTTTAGTTCTGAACCCCATTTTTAATTGGGTTATTCGAGGTTTTGGGCTCTAGTTTCTTGAGTTCTCTCTATATTTTAGAGATCAATCCTCTATCACATGTAGGGTTGGGAAAAATATTTTCCCATTCTGTAGGCTGTCATTTTGTCTTATTGACTGTGTCCTTGGCCTTACAGAAGCTTCTCAGTTTCAGGAGGTCCCACTTATTGATTGTTCTTCTTAGTGTCTGTGCTACTGGTGTTATATTTAGGAAGTGCTCACCTGTGTGAATGTATTGGAGGGTATTTCCCACTTTCTTTTCTATCAGGTCCAGTGTGGCTGGGTTTATGTTGAGGTCTTTGATCTACTTGGATTTGAGTTTTGTGCAGGGTGATAGGCTTGGTTTTATTTGCGTTTTTCTACACACTACCATCCTGCTATGCCAACACCATTTGTTGAAGATACTATCTTTCTTCCATTGAATATTTTTGGCCTCTTTGTCAAAAATCAAGTGTTCATAGGTGTGTGGGTTAATGTTTGGGTTTTTTTTTTTTTTTTTTTTTTCACTTGGACAGGTTTATTGAAGCTGAAGTTCTGCAGTCAAATAGCTTCTAGTACAAGCAGGGTGACATCTTTCTAATTACAAGGCTCTTCATCAGACCAAGACAGATAAACACCAGTTCCCTCTGCAAGGCAATTCAGTCCTAAACAGTAGATCCAAGTGGGCTCTGCTCCTGGATGGGGATCAGGCTCTCTGGAACGTTTGTTTGCATACCTGGCCTTCACAGAACATTTCCAGGTGAAGCTGGCCCCCTTCAATCCAGTGGCTCCAACCTCTGTTCTTCTTCTCTCCTTCCTGTGCACAAGTTAGTCTGTCATTCTCCCAGGTAACCAAGCTTGCATTTTCTGTTATCCAGGCCTTTGTTATCTTCTTCAAATTCTTCTCCAACCTTGAATTTAACGAGATAGTTTCTTAGGCTGCTATATGTGTGGATGGTAAAGGAATCCCCATCTTGCTCAATCACCTTCTGGGGCTTCAGCAACTTGGCGATCTTACGAGTTGCAAAGTCAATACCCAGGGCCAGCATATAGCCCTCGAATTTGTCGCTGCTGAGAAGGTTCCAGGTGCCGCTGAGGTCTGCTGGCATGGTCCCGGTCGGCAGCCAAAGCCTGAAAGTTACAGGCAGTGCTGCCCTATATTGTCAATGGGGTGGGGCCGGGTCAGGGTAGGACTGAGGGGGCAGCAGTCTGGGCCAGGGAAGCTGGAGATAATGTTTGGGTTTTCAACTCAATTCCATTGATCCAAAAGTCTGTTTTTATGCCAGTACCAAAAAGCTTTTATTACTATAGCTCTATAGTATAACTTGAAGTTGGATTTGGTGATGCTTCCTGAGGTTCTATTGTTAAGCAAAATTGTTTTGGCAATCTTGGACTTCCTGTTATTCCAAATAAAATTGAGTATTGTTCTTTCAAGGTCTGTAAAAAATTGTGTTGAGATTTTGATGGGTATTGCATTGAATCTGTAGATTGCTTTGGTAAGATTGCCATTTTTACTATGTTGATCCTACCTATCCAGGAGCATGGAAGATCTTTCCATTTTCTGATATCTTCTTCAATTTCTTTCTTCAGAGACTTAAAATTTTTGTCAAGCAGGTCAGATACTTCTTTGGTTATAGTTACTCCAAGGTATTAAATGCTATTTGCAGCTATTATAAAGGGTGATGTTTCACTTATTTTTTTTTCAGCCCTTTTGTCTTTAGTGTACAGGAGGGCTACTGATTTCTTTGAGTTAATTTTGTATCCTGCTACATTTCTGAGGGTGTTTATCAGCTTTAGAGGTTTGTGGTAAAATTTTGTGGGTCACTTATGTATACAATCATTTGATCTGCAAATAGAGATAATTTACTTCTTTTTCAATTTGTATCTCTTTAACATCCTTTTGTTCTGTTATTACTTTAGCTAAAACTTCTAGAACTATGCTGAATAGATAAGGGGAGAGGGGGCAGCCTTGTCTATTTCCTGATTTTAGTGGGATTGCTTTGAGCATTTCTCCATTTAGTTTGATGTTGGCCATCAGCTTTTTGTAAATCGCCTTTATTATATTTAGGTATTCTCCCTGTATTCCTGATCTCTCCAGGACTTTTATCATAAAGGTGTGTTGGATTGCGTCAAAGGCTTTTTAAGCATCTAAGTAAATGACCATGTGCTTTTTCTCCTTCGGTTTGTTTATATGATGGATGACATTTACAGTTTTTTGTATGTTGAACCATCCCTACATTCCTGGAATGAAGCCTACTTGATCATGGTACATAATTATTATTATTTATTGTTGGATTCCATTTGCCAAAATTTTGTTGAGAATTTTTGCATCAATGTTTATGAGGGAAATTGGTCTGTAATTCTCTTTCTTTGTTGTGTCTTTGAGTGGCTTGGGTATCAGGGTTATTGTGGCCTCATAAAAAGAGTTCAGCAATATTCCCCCAGTTTCTACTGTATAGAACAGTTGAGTATTGGTATTAACTCTTCTTTGAATGTCTGGTAGAACTCTGCACTGAAACCATCTGGGCCTGGGCTTTTTTTATTTGGGAGACTTTTAATAAGAACTTCAATTTCCTTTGGTGTTATAGGACTATTTAGAACTTTAATCTGATCTTAATTTAATTTTGATAAATGGCATCTGTCCAGAAAGCTGTCCATTTTTTCTAGGTTATCTTTTTTTATGGAGTTTAGATTTTCCAAAGTATGACCTGATAATCCTTTTGATTTTCTGGGGGTCTGTTGTTATGTCCCCCTTTTCATTTCTGATTTTCTTGATTTGGATATGCTCTCTTTGCTTTTTGGTTACTTTGGGTAAGGGTTTCTTGTTGACTTTCTCAAAGAACCAACTCTTTGATTCATTGACTTTTTGTATTGTTCTTTTTGTTTCAATTGTGTTGATTTCAACTCTAAGTTTGATTATTTCCTGCCGTCTATTCCTTCTAGGTGAGTTTGCTTATAATTGCTCTAGGACCCTCAGCTGTGCTGATAGTTCTCTTGTGTGGGATTTCTCTAGTCTTTTCATGTAGGCATCTGGTTCTATGAATTTTCACCGTAAGACTGCTTTCATTGTATCCCATAAGTTTGGGTATGTCACGGATTCATTTTTGTTCAATTCTAGGAAGTCTTTGATTTCTTTCTTAATTTCTTCCTTGACCCAGAGGTGGTTCAGTTGAGTGATGTTTAGTTTCCTTGAGTTGGTAAGCTTTCTGTGATTCTTGATGTGTTGAACTCTAACTTTCGACCATGGTGATCAGAAATGGTACAAGGAGTTATACCTATTTTTTGGTACCTGTTGATATTTGCTTTATGACCTAGTATGTGGTCCATTTTAGAGAAAGTTCCATGGGGTGCTGAGAAATATGTGTAATTCTTTTTGTTTGGGTGGAAGGTTCGATATATACCCACTAAATCCATTTGGGTCATAACTTCTGCTAGATCCCCTATTTCTCTCTTGAGTTTCTGTCTGGTTGACCTATCCAAGGGAGAAAGTGGGTTGTTGAAGTCTTCTGTCAGGTTTGATATGAAGTTAAAAAAACCTTAAAAGTGTTTCTTTTACATATGTAGGTGCCCTTGTGTTGGGGGCATAAATATTCAGGATTGAGATTTCATCTTGGTGAATTTTTCCTGAGATGAATAAGTAGTGACCTTCGTGGTCTCTTTATATTGATTTCAGTTTAATGTTGATTTTGTTAGATATTAGAATGGCCACACCAGCTTGTTTCTTAGGGCTATTTGATTGGAAAGTCTTTTCCCAAGCCTTTACTCTGAGCCTGTGTCTGTCTTTAAAGTTGAGTTGTGTTTCTTTTATGTAGCAGAAGGATGGTTTCTGCTTTTTTATCCATTGTGTTTGGGTGTGTCTTTTCATAGGTGAATGAGGGATATTAATGACCAATGATAATATTTCCCATCATTTTTGGTAGTAGCTTGCATTTCCTTTTTTCTGGGGGGTTCTTCTGTGGGCTTACTAATTGTCTGTGGTTATATGGATGTTTCTGGTTTCCTTAGGTTGGAGTTTTCCCTCTAGGGCTTTTTGTAGGATGGGATTTATGGCTAGATATTATTTAAATCTGGTTATTTTGTGAAATATCTTGTTTACTGCATCTATGTTGATGATAGTTTTCCTGGGTACAGTAGTCTAGGTTGGCATCCATGCACTTTTAGTGTCTGTATAATGTCTGACCAAGACCTTCTTGCTTTCATTGTTTCCATTGAATAGTCAGGTGTTATTCTGATGAGTCTGCCTTTATAGGTAATTTGACCTTTTTTTCTTTGCAGCTCTTAGTATTTTTTCTTTGTTCTGTAGGTTTAGGGGCTTGATTATTATATGACAAGCAGACTTTTTTTGTGTGGGTCTAGTCTATTTGGTGTTCTGTAGGCTTCCTGTATTTTTATAGGCAATTCCTTCTTTAGGTTGGGGAAGTTTTCTTCTGTGATTTTGTTGAATATATTTTCTGTGTCTTTGAGCTAGTATTCTTCTCCTTTGACTCCAATTATTCTCAGGTTTGGTCTTTTCATGGTATCCCATATTTCCTGGACATTTTGTGTTATGACTTTTTTGGTTTTATTGTTTTCTTTAACTGATGTATCTATTACCACTATTTAGTCTTCTACCCCAGAGATTCTCCCTTCTATTTCTTAGATTCTGTTGGTTATGCTTGAATCTGTGGTTCCGGGTCATTTTTTTTCAGATTTTCTATTTCTAGTTTTGTCTCAGTTTGTGCCTTCTTTAGTACTTCTATTTTGAAATTTAATTCTTGGTAAATTTCTTTCTATTTGTTTTCTTTTTCTAGTTTTCTTTATTTTCTTTAAGGGCTTTGTTCATCTCTTCTAATTTTCTGTTTGTATATTCTTCTATTTCTTTAAGGGAGTTTTTCATATCCTCTTTTAAGGCTTCTATTAGTTTCATAAAGCTGTTTTTAAGGTCATTTCCTTCTGTTCTCTTCATTGTTATGTTCAGGTCTTGAAGCTATAGAACTGCTTGCTTCTTCTGATGGTGTCTTGTTGACCTTTGTATTATTATATATATTCTTGCACTGCCATTGACTTCTGGCCATTGTTTCCCCAATTCACTCTTCGTTAGTTCTTGGTCAGCTCTTAGTGAGTTGTTGGTCTGATGGCTCTTAATCAGCTATGTGGTCAGAGGGTCAGCTGTTCCCATGAAGTTGCAGGGTAATGCCTCTTGACCTGACACCTCTCAACTGTGTACCCAGGGACTTGGCTGTTCCCATGCTGCTGTTACACCAGCAGTGTTCTGGGTGGGCTGTGCTCCTCACTGAAGCCGAGTGGCCGTCTCAGTGCCCAAGTTCAGGTGTGGGAAATCACCATCTGACCTTTGCCCTCTCAGCTGTACTTTTAGGAACTCCTTTGCTTCCCTGCTGCTGTTATGCCAGCCATGGTCTGTGCAGTCTGTGTTCCCTGCCAAAGAAGCCAAGTCTCTTACCTCAGAGGTGTGGGCCCCGGGACCGAGGGACTTAGCTGATCCTTTGCTGTTAATTTCCTAGCTGTGTTCTGGGGGGCTGTGCTCCACACAGAAGCAGAGTGGCCATTCAGGACCAGTAAACTCTTTCCTTTATATTTGGACACAAAGGACCAAATATGTTGCACAATATTTATTTATACTGTGAAGATGTGTCTTTGCCAAAGCATCTTCTGCTTGGCCAATAGCTATGCAGGAAGTGGTTAGGAGAACTTATGGAGACAGAGAACTCTGGGAAGAAGAAAGGCAGAGTTGCCAGCCAGACATGGAAATGAGACAGGAGGCGCAAGATGGAAGAGAGGTAACACCACATGACAGAACATAGGTTTAAAAACATGGGTTAATCTAAGTTATAAGTGTGGTGGAATGTTCTCTGTACGATATAAATAGATAACTGTTTGGACCCATGCAGGGCACCGTAGAAGTGGGTGGAGAATCAGAGGCAGCCAGGTAGGAAGAAGGGGTGGAGTTGACTAGTCGCCATCTGTCCCCCGAAGAAGAAGCATGTAAGAATTCAGGTGAGCCACGGGCTGCAAGCCACGTGGTGGGTAGATTCATGGAAATAGGTTGATTTAAGAAGAAAGAGCTAGCTAGTAATGTGCTTAAGATATGGGCCAAGCAGTGTAAAGTATATAAGCGTGTGATTCATTTCTTTTGGGGGGCAAAAGCTGCGGGCGCACAGACCAGGCTCCACACCGCCGGCACCACACGTGTGCCAGGTCACAAATCTCCAGACCCAAACAGGCCGGGAAAAACTTACTACAACATATAAGATTAGCCTTATTGAGACAAGCCTAAGCTAAAGGTCAAGCTTTCATAATTGATACTAAGTCTCTGGGTCATTATTTATGAGTTGGTAGTCCAAAGACAGTTCAAAAAGAAAGCTTGCTACAAGTCCCAATACTACTTCAGCCTATTTAAATGTCTTCCCAACATGGAGAATGTCTTGTGAACAAAACAGATAAAATATGAAATAGAAAGGACCTTCTCCCAAACTTTATGTCCCAAGCCTCACCTCTTGTTTTATTCGAGTTAGGACATGGAAAACTCACACTTTTAAATTCCAAAGCATCTGTTGCTGAGTAACATCTTAATTACTCACAGTGAAATAGCCTCACCACCAAGCAGAACTTTTCCATGGTTACATCCATTATAACCCCCTGATAATTCTCACATTTGTTTTGGGACTTAGGACTCAGCAAATGTGACTTAGGAATACAGTAAAGCAGTGTGGAAGGGCCAATAAAATGTCATTCTTGGAGTCTTCCCTTTGTCACATCAATAAAAGGAGAGGCCATTGAAACCAGGGCCTTCTCAGGGTTCCTTCTGAAACTTCTGAAGCCAAACAATCTCCAAGGTTCATATGAACATTGCTTAAGATGCTGTAGTTCTTGAAAAAAGGTCAAAGATCTTAGGTAAGTAATGTAATTCTATGGCTCCTCAAGCCTGTGGTGTCCTGTGTGTACAAACAGAGATGAGAAGGTACAGTGAGGTATGTTAAAATCTGAATGTAATCATCCAAATGTGTGTACAAAAGAGGCTACAGTTCAGAAACATTCAGTAGTAAAAACACAGGTTAGAGATATTCACAGAGAGGACACTGTGGAATGAGACTCATAAAAAGGAGATTGCAAAGTTTGAAACCTGGGAAAGGGTAGTCTTTGTTACAAGAAACTTCTCAGACTGTATTGAGATTTTTTTCCCCTCAGGCATTTTTTGTCTATGTAAGTGGATCTCCTCTGACTGAAATCTACAGAAGTAATTCTCATACTAAATTTTAACCTAAAAATAATATATTTCAAACAACTTGAAAGATTAATACATAGAGCCAGAGAGATGGCTCTGCGGGTAAAGGCACTCCTTGAGCAAGCCTGCAGATCTACGTATAATCGCCAGAACCTGCATAAAAGTGGAAGGAGAGAAACAGTGCTCCAGTGTTGTCCCCTGGCCTTCACACATTGCATGCTCACACACAACAACAACAACAACAAGCAAATAAATAGTTAAAAATAAAATAAAATTTAAAAGACTAATAAAAGTAACATCTACAACACTTTCTTAAAATTTGCAAAAAGAAAAAATTGTTATAGCATACTTCTTTGTGCTCAAACCATTTCTTTATAGACAAAACACCATCACAAGCCACTTTCAGTATCCAAAACCTGTCCCCTTGCCCACCTTCTTCCCATTCCCATGGACCCCAATGTAGACATCACCTCCTCTTTGCAGCTTTTCTGAACCCACTAGTGAAAAACACTTCTTTCTCATGCATAGTGTCTCAGTTACTTTAAGCAGCCCCTCCACTCTCAAAAAAATGTTAAGTTTTAATTATTTTTTTCACTGTGTATAGATCTTATTCCTTTTTTTCAAATAACCTAAAATTCTTCCAAAGCTCCATCAATATATGCCAAATAATTAAGTGAATTAAAAATCACAGGATGGAGCAGAAGTTGGAGGAGGTTAAAAAAAAGTGGTTTCTGAACATAAAAATTAACTCGTTAATTTGACCATGGTGTGCTGTGTAGTTGGGGGCCAGAATGGAAGGTTTTGATGTCTAACTTGATCTCCTTAACATCTCTGTTAACTATGCAGAGTTGCTATTTTCTAGTGACTATCGCTCTTAAGGCAAACATTTACAACTCCGTTACTACTTACCTGATTTAAGTTAATCAACATAGCTTATACTAGATACCAAGCCTGTATATGAATACTTTTACATATTACTCCATCTCCACAACTTCCCTTCACCATGATCTACATTAGACCCAGTGAGGCCACACTTGCCTGTCTATCACAGACAAAACCAGGTGTTAAACCTTACCTAGTGACTCTTGCTCTAGATGCTCTGCTGAACAACTTCTGGTCTGCTTAGATGATGCCAGACAAAAAGTCAAACTAAGCATGTGTTCTTTTGACATGCAATGCCCACCACATTCTGCACCATTCACTGCTCCTGAAAGAAGTGTCTGTCCTAACTTCTTTCAGAGTGTGTGTTCTGCACTTGCAAGTAAAGACAGAGATAGGGACAAAGGGATTTACTACATGAGTCACTGGGTCACACTGCAGCTTCCACGACAAGATTTTTTTATTTTTTTTCCTTTTTTTCTCTTAAATTTTGTTTTATCTGTGGTGGAGGGATGCAGGGACAAGGGTGGATGCAAGGGATGGGGAAATGAATGGGATCAAGATATATGATGTAAAAGACACATAGAATAAATAAAAAGAAAGCTTTAATCTTTTCTTAAAAATAAGTGTATGTGTTGTGATAAAGTTGTGTTAGGATATGCATATCCTGAGAAATATACAGTTTCTCTAGGGTGTTTGTATGTTTGAGGAAACTGTACATTTAGTGGTTAACACGGTTTTTCTTTAGGACATATTTAATCACATTTTCTAGTAATTAGGCATGCTTTAAATGTTGATGTCCTATGGGAATTAATTCATTTAATCTTCATGAAAATGAGACAAAGAGGATGTCCTTGTTGGCAAGAGATAAATGCAGAGACTTCTGGCCAGATAAGTAGAGTAACTTAGTTGTGTTACAACAATAAGTGTCCCACTGTGGCCAGTCAGTGTGGTGTGGGAATGTACCATCTCTCAGTTAGGACACTTTCGGTAGTTTGCTTTAGAGAATATTGCATAAAGAAAAAAAAACTTGAAGGGAAAGTGTGTTACATAAAGACAAAAATCTTCATTAGAATTAAAAAAAATAAAAAATACTCCAAAATGGAAGAAAAAAGTGACCTTTCTTCTTCCTTTCTCTCTTCTTTATTTTCTTTTTTTCTTGTCTTCTTTCTAATAAGAAAAACGTGGAGGATAAATTCAGAAGAAAGAAATTAAGGACCATTACAAGATTTATTCACATAAAAAAGAAATAAACTAAGAAAAGACAAAATTATATGGTAAATATTTTTCATACTTTAAGAAACTACCCAACTGTTTTGAAAAGTATTTTTACCATTTCACATTCCCTCTGACTGTTACAGCCACTCTTTATATGTCAGCCTTTTCCACATTAGTTAGTCTAACGGATGTGAGTTGCTTTTCATGTGTACCACGTTTCCTTCACACTGCAGTTTTAACTCTCTATGTAGCCCTAGGTAGCTTGGAACATCTTAGGTCTCAAACTCACTAAAATGTACCTGCCTCTGCCACTGCTTCCCAAGCACTGGAATTAAAGACATGCACCACCACACTCACCTCCTTTGGCCTACTTTTTAAATGGGTTGATTGATTTCTTACTTATGCATTTTAAGAATTATAGCCACTTAATCCCTAGCTTTTTCCCTCAGGGAACTGGAAGTATATTTACCTAAGGCCACACAGCCCATAGCAGCTGTATGTATGACAGTCAAAAACTAGTCAGACAGTAGGACTAGAATTTATTCCTGGTGTATGAACTGGCTTCTTGAAACCAACACCTTGCTTAGCCTTGATACTAGCGGGAGGGGCTTGGTCCTTCCTCAGCTGGGTATGCCAGACTGCATTGACTCATCCTGGGAGTCCTTACCCTCTCTGAGGAATAGATGGAGGGATAGATCTTGAAAGCTGGAGGATGACTGGGAAGAGTGGAAGGAGGGGGAACAGTGGTGTGTATGTTAAAAAATTAAAGTAAAAATTAAATTTTAAAAAAAAAGTGGCCAGAAATGTTTATCAAGTAAATCCTTAAATACACTGTGTAATTTCCATGTGATAAAAATGAAAAGAAAACAAAAAACAGCAGTGTGCACAAACCATGGATGAGTTTCATGAGTGAAAGAAGCCAGAAAACAAAATGGTACAAGTAGTGGATTCAAGTTAAAGAAAATTCTAGACAATAAAAACTAATGTATAACAACAGGGTACAGTGCTTGAAACAGAAAAGATAGTGACTGGTAATAGAAAGGTCATAAAGTCCTTTTTGGCATGTTAGGTCTGTTCTCTGTCTTGTCTGTTGTGATCCTGACATGGCAATATACATAGATCAAAACATAACAAGATGTACATCTCAAATATGTGTAGGCAGGCCACTGTGCAGCAGTGAAAAACCAAGCAAAGATCTGATTATAAAGAAAAAAGCTAAGATAATGAATAAAAGAGAACTCAGAATAGCATTGATTTTCCATAGCTGAGGAGCAGCTCTGCCACCTAAGCTAATTGAAAGTAAATGTGTAAATAATGAACTGCTCCTGAGGAAGAGAGCAGCAGAAGAGAATGATGACCTTAAATTGTTCTAATTTGTCATTAAATGAAATCTGTGATTAATTCCTATAGAATTGAGGTCCTTGGAGCTATTTAATTGGAGTATCCAATCTAGAAAAATAAAATAAAATGATCTAGCTGTACAAAATAGTCACTGCTTTATTATACACAAAAGTTTACTCTATATCTCCCATACTACAAATAATCCACATCAGAATATTCACCATCCACCTGTTTTCCTTGACTACTTACAGCTTATATAAATAGAACATTGCTTTTATACATTCTAAAAATGCTTGTGATTCACAGATGAAAATAATTAAATGCATGCTTGTATAATAAAATGCCATTCAGGACACATTACAGTGACAATTACAATAACCCTGAAATGGCAATCCTTGTAACAATAGCATAAAGGTAACACTTGTTAAAATAATATTCTTAATTTTTCTAAGATGTACAAGAAAGGAAAATCATGATTCAATGGAGTTGAGGAATCACACTACAGTAAAAGAGTTTATATTTCTGGGTCTTACTCAGTCCCAGCACCTGAGCATGGTCTTATTCCTTGTTTTGTGTTTTGTGTATGTGACAACTCTGCTGGGGAATCTCCTCATCATGACCACTGTGACCTTTGAGTCCCATCTCCACACACCCATGTACTTCCTGCTCCGAAACCTTGCCATCCTGGATATCTGCTTTTCCTCCATCACAGCCCCTAAGGTCTTGGTGGACCTTTTATCAAAGAAAAAGACAATTTCCTACACAGAATGCATGACACAGATCTTTTTCTTCCACCTGCTTGGTGGGGCAGACATTTTCTCTCTCTCTGTGATGGCATTTGATCGTTACATGGCCATCTCCAAGCCCCTTCACTATGTGACCATCATGAGTAGTAGACGGTGTACAGCCCTCATCATGGCCTCCTGGGTTGGGGGCTTTGTTCACTCGATTGTGCAGATAGCTCTCTTGCTTCCACTCCCCTTCTGTGGACCCAATGTTCTTGATACTTTCTACTGTGATGTCCCACAGGTTCTCAAACTTGCCTGCACTGACACTTTTGCCCTTGAGCTCCTGATGATCTCAAACAATGGCCTGGTCACTACCCTGTGGTTTATCTTCCTGCTGGTGTCCTACATGGTCATCTTGGTGATGTTAAGGTCTCAAGCAGGAGAGGGCAGGAGGAAAGCCATCTCCACCTGCACCTCCCACATCACTGTGGTCACCCTGCACTTTGTGCCCTGCATCTATGTCTATGCTCGACCATTCACTGCCCTCCCCACAGATAAAGCCATCTCTGTCACCTTCACTGTCATCTCCCCTCTGCTCAACCCCTTGATCTACACTCTGAGGAACCAGGAGATGAAGGCAGCCATGAGGAGACTAAAGAGAAAGCTCACACCTCTTGAAAAGTAATAGAAAAAGAAACTGCAACTCTTGTCACCAAGAACTCTTTTAATTATATTTTTGCACATCTATATACTCAAATAACTGTCAATTAACCAATTCTACTTTCTAGGAAATCATTTTATTTTTCTGCTTATATTAAATTAATTAATAACCCAAATTTCTTGTTTAATTTATTTTTATTTTATGTGCATTGGTGTTTTGCCCACATGTATGTCTGCATAAAGGTGTCAGATCTTGAAGTTATAGACAGTTGTAAACTGCCATATGAATGCTAGAAATTGAACCCTAGTCCTCTGAAAGAGCAATCAGTGCTCTTAACTGCTGAGCTATCTCTCCAGCCCCAATAACCCAAATTTCTATATGACACAGAGTAAATAGTCTTACAGGATTGAGCTGATTAATTTATTTGTTGTTTAGTTAGTTCATTTTGAGACAAAGTCTCTGCAGCCATGGATAGTCTTGAACTCATAGAAATACACATGTTTCTGCCTCCCAAGTGCTGGGATTAAAGGCATGTGCCAGCAGGCTTGGCCTATTTTCTTCTTTTTCTAAAAAAAATTACTCATTTTATTATTATGTATATAGATGGTTTGTCAGGATGTATATATGTGCACCATGTGCATGCCTAATGCCTATGATGGCTAGAAGAGGGCGTTGGATACCCTAGAACTAGTTACAAATGTTTGTGAGCTGCTATGTGACTATGAGAAATCAAACCACGGTTCTCTACAACAGCAACCAAGTTCTCTTAACCACTGAGCCGTCTCTCTAGTCCCTGATTTATACGTTTTCAGTCCTAAGTTACAATCTGTCAACCAAAACAACTATGTTGTTAAGCTCAACTCCTTTTGCAAAAGTCAGGAGTTAGAACTGTTGGCTTCACCTGCAATCCCAGTACTTGGAAGGTGGAGGCAGAGGATCAGGAACTCAAAGCCAATTTGTGGCCAACCTGCATTCTATGGGAACCTATCTCAAAACACTAAGCAATAAAAAGAAGGAGGAGGACATAATCCAAGATAAAACATTATTTTTTTCCAAGGGTCTTTAGTCAGGCACAGAAACATCTTTAACAATCACTGGTCATTAATATCCCTTAGTATCAATAAACTCAATTCACCTATAAAAAGACATAGGCTAACTAACACAATGGATATGAAAACAGAATCTATCCTTCTAATGCATACAACAAACACACCTCAACTTCAAAGACAGACCCTGGCTCAGAGTACAGGGTTGGGAAAAGATTTTCCAATAAAATGGACTTAAGAAACAAGCTGATGTAGCTATTCTAATATCTAACAAAATAGACTTCAAACTAAAATCAATAAAAAGAGATCAGGATGGACATTACTTACTCATCTCAGGAAAAATCCAACATGATGAAGTCTCAATCCTGAACATTTATGACCCAAAACAAGGGTACCTACATATGTAAAACAAACATTACTATATCGTAAATCTCACATCTAACCCCACACATCAATAGTGGAAGACTTCAATACCACATTTTCACCAATGGATAGAAAGAAACTTAACAGAGAAATAACGCATCTAACAGATGTTATAAATAAAATGAACTTAATAGATATATACAGAACTTTCCACCCAAACACAAAGTAATATACCCTCTTCTCAGCACCCCATGGAACTGTCTCTAAAACTGACCACATACTTGGTCATAAAGCAAATATGAATAGATACTAAAAAAGGGAATAATCCCTTGTATCATATCAGACCACCATGGACTAAAGTTAGAGTTCAACAGCAACACAAACTACAGAAAGCCTACAAACTCATGGAAACTGAACATTTCTCCATTGAACCACCTCTGGGTAAAACATAGTAAGTTTTTAGAATGGCCTAGCCCTAAGATCTTGACCAGCAGTCTCAAATAAATTTCCCTCAGCTGCTTGATCTCAAATGATCATATAAAGTCTTATATTTATTATATGCTTTTTGGCCTATGGTTCAGGCTTATTGTTAGCTAGCTCTTTTTAACTTAACTTATTTTTATTATGTGTATTGTCACATGACTCATGGCTTACCTGAGTTTTTTCTCTTGATGGCAGCTCACAGCATTTCTCTCTGACTCTGCCCTCCTTCCCCTTCAGCTGTTTTTGGATTTCCTGCCTGCTTCTAAGATGCCTTGACATAGTCCAAAACAATTTCTTTATTATCCAATGATAATTCACAGCATATAGAAAGACATCCCACATCACTTCCCCTTTTCTGTCTAACAAAAAGGAAGGTTTTAATTTTAAAGGAGTAAAATTATATATAACAAAACAGCTATCAAGCAATAATTATAGGTATTATATTTAGTCTATTTGTATTTAGTAAAATTAAAGAAAATATTTTATTATCTACCTTTGTGATAACTTACTTTTTATTATAACTAAAGAAAAATTAAAACTATCTAATCTTTAACTACATCAAGGACCACAGAAGGATATAATATTACCCAAGTAAACAGAAAGTACAAGTACAAGGAACTTTTAAAATCTAGAAATGACAAAGATAACATCTGACTGCCTTGTCAAAGCTTAGAGGTCAGTATTTTATGTATCTCGTATGTTTAGTTTATATAGCATACTGTCAGGCAGTTGAGGCAAGAACAGTTTTTTGGTTTTTTTTTTTTTTTTTGTCTAATTGCTAACTAACTTTTTCCACAAAGAAAGTAAACTCTAGAGTTTCTTAAATATTTATCATCTTTTTGAAATAGATTTATGCTGCCAGGAGCAGACATGTCTCACTGTTCAAAAAAGTTATTAAAATATTTTAAATGCCATATTTTGTAGGTCTTTGAAATGTTTAAAGATTATCTATCTAACTAAAATATGTTTTTGTATACTTAAAAGAATCTAATTAACATGACTAGAAGTTTGGTTATCATAAATGACTATTAATCTATATCTTTAATTATAATTTTAAATAAGTCACATAAACATAGTATCTTAAACAAGAGTAGAAATATATATAATATAACAAAATTAACCTTAAATTTGTATCAATAAATTAAAATCTATACTAATGTAAAATATTTTGAGATTAACAGCTGTTCTTTAGATTAAAGTAGATTTAATAATCTACCTTTGTAAAAATCATTTCTATATTATAACCCCCTTTGTTTGAACACCATTTATAGTAAGAAGTTTTTAACCCAGCCTAGCCCCAAAATCTATACCAATAGTCTCAAATAAACTGCCCTCAGATACTTGAACTCAAATAATCACATAAAGTCTTATATTAATTACATACTGTTTGGCTTATGACTCAGGCTTATTGTTAGCTAGCTCTTTTTTACTTAACTTATTTTTGTTAATATACATATTGCCACATGGCTTGTGGTTTACCTAAGTTTTTATCTTTTTCTCTTAGCGACAGCTCACAGTGTCTCTCTCTGACTCTGCCCTCCTTTGCCTTTATCTATGCTTAAATTTCCCTCCTGCTTCTAAGATGCCTTGCCATAGACCAAAATAGTTCCTTTATTATCCAATAATAATTCACAACATACAAAAAGATATTCCATATCAAACAAAGAAGAAAGAAAGAAAGAAATTGAAGACTTCCTAGAATTCAATGAAAATGAATCCACGACACACTCAAACTTATGGGACACAATGAAAATGATGCTAAGAGAAAAACTCATACCACTAGATGCCTACATGAAAAACTTGGAGAAATTTTACACAAGAGACTTAACAGCACAGCTGAAAGCTCTAGACCAGTGAGAAGCAAACTCACCCAGAAGAAGTAGATGCAGGAAATAATCAAACTCAGGGCTGAAATCAATAAAATTGAAACAAAGTGGACAATACAAAACAATCATGAATCAAAGAGTTAATTCTTTGAAAATAGAGAAAGCCTTATTCAAACTAACCAAAAGGCATAAAGAGAATATCCAAATTAACAAAATCAAAAATAATAAGGGAGATATAACAACATACACTAAAGAAATCCAGAAAATTATTAGGTCATACTTCAAAACCTGTACTTCACTAAATTGGGAAACCTAAAAAAAAAAATGGATAGCTTTCTACACAGGTACCACTTAGCAAAATTAAATCAAGACCAGATAAATGACCTAAATAGATCTATAACCCTCAAGGAAATTGAAGCTGTTGAGTCTTGAAAGGAAAAAAAAAAAAAAAAAAGCCCAGAGCCAGATGGTTTTAGTGAAGAATTCTATCAGATTTTCTAAGAATAATAATACCAATACTCCCCAAATTGTTCCACACAATAGAAACAGAAGGAACATAGTCAAACTTTTTTTGTGAGGCTACAGCTTCCCTGATACTCAAATCACACAAAGATGCAACAAAGAAAGAGAATTACAGACCAATCTCCCTCATGAACATTGATGCAAAAATACTCAATAAAATACTGGCAAACTGAATTCAAAAACATATCAAAAAATCATCCACCATGATCAAATAGACTTCATCCCAGAGATACGAGAATAGTTCAATATATAAAAAACTATCAATGTCATCATCCATCACATAAACAACCTGAAAGTAAAAAAATTCCATGATCATCTCCTTAGATGCTGAAAAAACTTTTGACAAAATCTGACACTCTTTTATGATAAAAGCCCTGGCGAGATCAGAAATTTAGGGAAAATATCTAAATATAATGAAGGCAAAATACAGCAAGGTGTCAGACAACATCAAACTAAATAGAGAGAAACTCAAAGCAATGCCACTAAAATCAGGAACAAGGCATGGCTGTCCCTCTTCCCAAACCTATTCAATTGATGTTTTAGCTAGAGCAATAAGACAACAAAAGGAGATCAACGGAATACAAATTAGAAAAGAAGTTAAATTATCAGTATTTGCAGATGATATGATTGTATACATAAGTGACCCAGGGAACTCTTACAGATGATAAGCACCTTCAGCAATGTAGCAGGATACAAGATTAACTCAAAAAAAAATCAATAGTCCTCTTATATACAAACAATAAAAGGGCTGAAAAATAAATCAGGGAAATAACCCCCTTTATAATAGCTGCAAATAGGATTAAATATCTTGAGGTAACTTTTACCAAAGAAATGAAAAACCTGTATGACAAGAACTTTAAGACATTGAAGAAAGAAAAGGAAGAAGATATCAGAAAATAAAAAGATCTCCCATGTTCTTGGATAGGTAGAATCAACATAATAAAAATGGCAATCTTACCAAAAGCAATCTACAGATTCAATGCAATCCCCATCAGAATCTCAACAAAATTTTTCACAGACCTTGAAAGAACAATACTCAACTTCATATGGAATAACCAAAAAAATCTAGGATCACCAAAACAATCCTGTTTAATTATAGAACTTCAGGAGGCATCACCATCCCTGACTTCAAGTGATACTATAGAACTAAAGTAATAAAAAACAGCTTGATACTGGCATAGAAATAGACTTGTGGATCAAGGAAATTGAATTGAAGACCCTGACATTAGTCCACACACCTACAAACATCTGATTTTTTGACAAAGAGGCCAAAAATATATAATGGGGAATAAAAGATAGCATCTTCAACAAATGGTATTGGAATAACTGGATGGTCATATGTAGAAGAATGCAAATAGGCCCATATCAATCACTCTGCACTAAACTCAAGTCCAAGTGAATGAAAGACCTCAGTATAAACCCAGTTACACTGAACCTGATAGAAAAAAAAAGTTGGAAATACCTTTGAATGCATTGGTACAGGTGACCACTTTCTAAATATAACACCAGTAGCATAGACACTGAGCACAACAATCAATGCGATCTCCTGTAACTGAAAAGTTTCTATAAGGCAAAGGATAGTCAATAAAACAAAAATGACAGCCTACAGAATGGGAAAAGATCTTCACCAACCTACATCTGACAGAGGACTGGTCTCTAAAATATATTGAGAATTCAAGAAACCAGAAGTCAAAATAATCAAAGAAAAATGAGTACAGAGCTAAATAAGAAATTCTCAACAGAAGAACTCCAATTTGCTGAAAGACACTTAAAGAACTGTTCAACATCCTTAGCCATCACATAAATGCTAAAAAAAAAAAAAAAAAAAAAAAAAAAAAAAAAAAAAAAAAAAAAAAAAAAAAAAAAAAAAAAAAAAAAAAAAAAAAAAAAAAAAAAAAAAAAAAAAACAATTGAGTGATGAACCAGAGAAGTACCTCCATTTTTGAACAAACGCTCCTCAACCTCAGTTTTGAGACAGACCTGAGGTCTGTAGAGAGACAAAGCACAAATAGAGATGGCCTAGGGACTAGCAGCTAATTAACCATATAATGTCCCCACCCAGAAAATAATCTAGAAAAGGTTTGGTAAACGGCAGGCTAAGATGACTGAGGCAAACACCTGGCTAAGATAATAGAGAAATTCTAAAAACTCCCCAAAGCTAATCAAAATTGTGTCCATACTAAGATCCCAATTGGTATAAAAACTCTGTTTTTGCCTTTAAAAACCTAGCTTACAGAAGGGCAGGCACCTCCTCCAGCCACTGTCACGCCTGTGTGCTGGACCTTGTCAGGACTCATAATTTTCAATAAACCTTACTTTTACGTTTTGGAGAGTTCGTGTCTCTGGTAGTCTATTTGAGGGCTTTGAAACCAGAGCACAACAATGAAATACCATTCTACACCTGTCAGAATGACTAAGATCAAAAACACAGATGACAACCTATGCTGAAGGGAATATGGAGCAAGGGGAACACTCCATCATTGCTAGGAAGAGTGTAAACTTATACAACCACTTTGGAAATCGGTATGGTGGTTCCTCAAAAAACTGGGAAATAATATACCTGATGATCCAGCAATATGACTATTTGGCATATGCCCAAGGGATGCACATTTTTACCCCAATGGGATGGTTGAAGGTGGAGCAACAGAAAGTGAGAACAAAGTGGATATCCTGATAGAGGGAGCCATTGTGGCATTAGAGAGAAACCTGGTGCTAGGAAAACACTCAAGAACACACAAGATGATCCCAGCTAGGACTCCAAGAAATAGTGGAGAGGGTGCCTAAACTGGCCTTTCCCTATTGTCATATGAATGACCACCCTAATTGTTATTATAGAATCTTCATCCAGCAGCTGATGGAGACAGATGCAGAGATCATAGCTAACTACCAGGTTGAGCTACTCATCCTGCTGAAGAGAGGGAGGAAAGGTTGCATGAGTGAAGGGATCCAGATCATGATGGGACAATCCAGAGAGTAGGCTGCCCCATGCTGTTGGGAGCTCACAGACTCTGAAAGAAGCTGATGAACCTTCATGGAACAGATCTGGACCCTCTGAATATAGATGACAGTCTAAAGGTGTGGGCTGTTTATGAAGCCTCCTGCACTCGGACCAGAGTCTATGCTGGGTGCATGAACTGGTTTCTTGGAGCCTATGCCTTTCAGGGAACACCTTTCTCAGCCTTGTTATATGGTGGAGGGATTCCATCCTACCTGAGCTGAATATGCCAAACCAAAGTGACTCACCTTGAGATTCCTTGCTTTCTCTGGGGAGTGAGCAGGAGGTGGGTTGGGAAAAGAGGGGAGAGGCTGTGGCTGGGGAAGTCCTGAGAGAAGGGACAGGAGGAGAAGCAATGGTGGGTATGTGTAGTGGGATTATGGTATTGACATAAATAAAAAATTAATCTATATGTCTATATAGAGATAATATATATTGATGCAAAGTTAAATATATAATTGCTCTATTTTACACATGTCTACCTCTGTCTAAAATATTTTGCACATTGATGTGTATTAAGTACTGTCATTTCCATAATGCAATTTCTACCTCTAATTATTTATGATAGTCATAACATTTGTTATACTATACACACAAGTTATTTTATATAAATCTGTTTAGATATATTTTTATATATAATGATATATAGTTAAAATATTGTTGTCACTTAATAAAAAATGTATATTTTGGTCAATTTTCCTAAGATTGTTATACTTAAAATTATTTAAAAGAGCTATACACTCATTTTAAAATGCCTATTTTTACAATGTTAGCCTCACTTTCTTGGTTAATTGAGATTGCAAATTATGGTTACTCAAATTTATCACCTAACAGTCAAGATACTCAGGCTTTTCAAAAACATGTCAAAATATACCAAATAAATAGGCGTCGTCAACCACTTCATAGACCAAGAGAATATGACATTCAAAATTTCGTTATTTCAAATTTGGCCTTGAGAGACATGACAACTCCTGGCATCACCGTTCCTTTCTCAAGATAGTATTAAACATCACAGACATCTTGCAAAGAGATTGTTTATTTTGCAAATAATGGCCTGAGGGGCAAAAGACTGCACTTGCGCCCACTGCTGTCAGCGTGCTCACTGTCCAAAATAGACCTGCAAGATGAGAGATAAAAACTGCCGAAGCCTGCCTAGCCAAGATAAGACAGTCCTACCAAAAATACCCTGCTTCTATAGAGACTTGTCAGATATCATAGGCCAATAGCCACAAAGATAGATGCTCCCGTTACACAGAGAAGTAGTAGATAACTGTCCAGGTAGTTAACTGTCGTTGTCTTCTCCTATATTCTAAAAGTTACTTCATACTTCCAACTTTAAGTATATATTTTCCTTCTCAGGTCTTGACGGTGTTAAAGATTAGATAGTTGAGGTTGTTATTACTTCACATTCCAACAAAGACACTCAAGTCTTAAAACTCTATTATTTAAGATAAACAGCCTTAAAACAATCCCTATACATTTTTTTGTATCAACATTTTAGATATTAAATTACACTTTATAGTTGTTTGTTAGCAGTAGTTTGACCTCACTTATGTTAGTTCCTGCCTCTTTCCCACACACTGTCTTATGGTAATCCCTATAATATATAGTTTTATACCTAGTTTAAAACCTTCCTATTTAGACAAAATGGGGAGATGTAGCGGGAAATCATGGATTGTACAGGTGTGGGAGGAGCATGGTCTGCGGAGACGAGACGGAAGCGGAGCACGGAGAGGGAGGCGGGTCTTCCGGTCCCTGGGCGCGGCGACGCAGCGGGTCAGTACGGGTCAGTACGGCGGCTTGGCGTGTTGCTAAAACTTCCTCTTGTAAGGAATTCTAACAAAATAAACCTTATTTAATACATACCTCTTGGTGGTGGGTTTTTACCGTGATACCTCCTACTAGTTTAATTAAAAAAAAAAAAAAAAAAAAAAAAA
Organism: Sigmodon hispidus; assembly: GCA_004025045.1. Lineage (NCBI taxonomy): Eukaryota > Metazoa > Chordata > Mammalia > Rodentia > Cricetidae > Sigmodon > Sigmodon hispidus. The sequence continues at coordinate 25,945 of PVIH01003124.1, forward strand.
AAAACCTGATTGGCTGAAGGCAGACAGGAAGTATGAGTAAAGCTACTAGACTGAGAAAATCTCAGCAGAGCAGACTCCACAGACAGATGCCACAGAGTAATTGGAGCTGCCAGGATACACAAAAGAAATGCTGCTGAGAAAAGGTTCTGAGCCGCATGACTGAACAAGATAAGAAAGATGGGTCAGTTTAAGACTAAAGAGCTAGCAAGTTATATGTCTGGGCCCCAGGTTAATCAGCAGAAAATTAATGTAAGCATCTGTGTGATTGCGAGCCTGTGGGTCTGCAGGTCTGTATGACTGCGAGTGTTTCTGTCAGACTACCAGACTACCAGTTAAACCTCTGGTCAAGACCTGAAAATCTGAGACAGAAACAACAGATATGGGAAAAAAAATTTAAATAAAATTTAAAAAGGGGGGAGAGTGAATGAGGTTCCTGAGAATGCCATCTGAGAACACATAGGAGAAAACCAAGCCCAAGCAAGTCCTCCGAAGCATGAAGGATGTGGAAGACACACTTGATGTGTCTCTTCCCTGGATTTCTCTTGGCCCAATAAATATTTAAAATGCTTGGGAATGAATCTCAAATGCCTACCAGTCCGCATCATGACACAAATTCTACTTAGTCTTATGATAAAAACCAGAGCCAGATATTAAGGAAAAGCTGAAAGATCAGGGCGACAGAGAAACAAGCCACAGCATCTTCTCACCACTCTGAATGCTCAGGCTGAAAGGGAAGGGGCAAACTCCGTCTCTTCCCACCTTATATTCCTTTCTCTGCCCAGCCATTATCACTTCCTAGTTCAAACTTCTTAGTGCTGGGATTAAAGGTATGTGTGCTTCCCAAATACTGGGAGCAGAGGCAAGGCATCCCAAGTGCTGGGATTAAAGGTGTGTGCTACAACCACCTGTGTCTATTTGACCTTGAACTCACAGAGATTGAGATGGATTTCTGCCTCTGCCTCCTAAGTGGTGGGATTGTAGGTGTGTGTCACCACTCCCTGACATCTAGGGCTAACACTATGGCTGACTCTGTCTTCTGATCTTCAGGCAAACTTTATTTCTTTAGAGCCTACACAATATATTTGCACAAGACTCCATCTAAATTTTTACACTATTAACTTACTTTCTTAAGCATAGAAATTCTAGGAACAATTCACACTGCCAAATCACTGATCTTAAGGTCTTGTTCCCTTACCTTTGGTCTCTAAAATATCCCTGGCTGGACTGGAACTCATAGACCAAACTGGATTTGAATTCATAGAGCTCCACCGGCCTCTTCTCCCAAGTGCTAGGATTAAACCACATCTGGCCCCCAGGCTTTTGATTATGAAATTGCCTTTCTTTATGAAAGTGCACATCATAGAACTCTGACTGCTCATTTTACACCAGTGTCTATATTCACCTGTCTATCTCTTGCAATTTACTCAAATCATATCTTCATTTCTATGCTAGAATCTGACAGCACAGAAATCTAAACATCTGAGTCATTATATCTCAGACTATAGTCCCAAGAAGTCAGGAATCATGAAACCTTGCCTTATGTTTATCTCTGGTAGATCCAATGAACTTTGTCTAGGCACACAATGTGACCCGAGTTAGTGCCATAGGAAACAGTTGTTTCATCTGATAGTACAACTATGTATTGGAATAATGTAAATATCAAGTTGAATAGCATTTTTTATTTAAACTAGAAGGGTGTTTTTACCTGTTTTACTGAAATATATTTATCAAATAAAATTATTCATATTCTCAGTGTACAGTGTGAAATATATTGCAGTGATTTATACAGACTTTTGTCTCTGTGTTCTCTCAGTCAAATGCTGTAATAATCAATACCTCAGAGGGCTTATAAAAAAGAAATATATATTTGTTTATGAAGTAGGTAACTTGATGAATATCAAAACCTTTCACCCATTGCCTCCATAGATCCTGAATGAATTGTATCAGCAATGTCAACTGCACAAGGACAGTGCATATACTGCTTTAAAAAAAACTGACCATATGAGTTTACATAATTCAGCTCAGAAAAGTGCACTCACAGAATTTTCGGTTTTTTCTATAGCTACACTTTTTGCTTGGTTCCATTTCCCAGCTGAGTTCAGGCAAAGTAAGTTTTGACCAGAGGGAGACTACAGTCCTTGCTATGGCTTCAATAAAATGTTGTCTTTCTAAAGCCAAGAAAATTGTGCTTTGTGCTTTCTCTGGAGGAAAGACCATATCCCAAAGGAGCACTGACACATAGTGTGATGTGTGTGTGTATGTGTGTGTGTATCTGTGTGTGTATCTGTGTGTGTGGTGAATGTGATATGTATGTGGTGTGTATGATGTGTTGTGTGTGTGTGATGTGTGTGTCTGTGTGTCTGTGTGTAAGTGGTGTGTCTGTGTGTATAATGTTTCTGGTGTGTGTGTGGTGAATGTGGTATGTGTGTGGTGTGTGTGTGTGGTGTGTATTGTGGTGTGGTGTGTGTGTGGTGTGTGTGTGATGTGTGTGGTGTATGTGGTGTGTATGGTGTGTGGTTTGTGTGTGGTGTGTGTGTATAGTGTGTGTTGTGTGTGTGGTGTGTGTGTGTGGGTGGGTGGTGTGTATAGTGTGTGTGGTGTGTGTGTGGTGTGTATAGTGTGTGTGGTGTGTGTGGTGTGTGTGTATATAGTGTGTGTGGTGTGTGTATATAGTGTGTGTGTGTGTGGTATGGTGTGTGTGTGTAGAGTGTGTAGTGTGTGTATGTATAGTGTGTGTGTAAAGTTTCAGGAGGAAGGGAGAAACCGCTCATATTTAATGATTCCCTTGGCAGCCCGACTGTATTGGCCACATTTTCTGTGCATTGATCTCCAGTAATAATCCCTTTTGCTGCCTCCCATAATGAGTCTATGGCTGAGGGACTAAAGTGAGTGGCACAGACACAACAAAGCAGAACAGAAGAGTTAGAACCTTGTGATTCCCTAAGGTTGCTCACCAACCCATCCTATTCCCCAGCCCCCACACCCCTCTACTCCACGCCCACTTTGCCCTCTACCACTTACACACACACACACACACACACACACACACACACACACACACACACCTCTAAAAGATTTGATCAGTAGCCTCAAGGCAGACAGGCTTCTGTTATAAGTAGAATTTGCAGCAAATATACTTCTAAGATTTAATTTGGAGCATTGTAAAATATTATAAAGTTAATTTACCACTTGACAATTAAACCTACAATGAATTACCAGAACTGCTGTCTATTTATGTTAGATTTTCAGCAGTGGTACAATTGTATAGAATGCTTTAAACAAAGTAAGACTCTTAAAAAAGAGAAAGAAGTAGTTTCTCACCTTGGGGAAGATGGAAATTGTATGTTACACAGCACAGAACAGGGGCAGCTGGCACAAGAGAGCTAACCCACATCTCTCTCTGTAGGACTTAGAGGCAGTGGGGCCTGAGCTTTGTATGTGGAGTCTAATCAGTCTCTTGGTCAGCAATAAAGTTTCAGGGCCTTGAGAAAGAAGTTATTATTGTATTGAGGATCAAACCCAAGGCCTTCCACATGCTAGACAAAAACTTAACCACCTTAGTCCACATAAGGTATCTTAGTGTCTCATTTATCTGTGTGAACATGTGCCACAGATGATGAATAATGCCCCTAAGGCTTTCAGGTGTCATGAAGAGCAGGATGCTTGCATGATAGTGAGATAGCTCAGTTGAAGGGCACTTGCCCCTAAGCCTGACAACCTGAGTTCAATCCTGCAGACCTACACAATGGAAGCATAGAACTGACTTCCGCAAACCTCCACATGTGAGCTGAGGCACAAGAACATGAGCAAATACACACAATAAATAAACAAATAAATAAATATAAATTATTTAATATACTTTCAACATTAAAAAAGAGAAAACCCTCAACATAAAGAACATTTTATAGCATAAACTCACAATACACAGTGAGGCACATTTTGCTCAGTGGGATGCTGGGGCAGAGGGGAGCTCTTAGTTTGCAGGTTCAGGTTCATGATGTTTGCTGGGATTGTTTCTGACACATGTTCTGTCATGGGTCACAGGGTGGTTTTTAATATAGTTTCAAAAGACCAGTTTTGGAAGAACCAAAGAATTATGGTTCTTTACCCATTCTCGTCTTAGTTATGGTTAGTATTACTGTGATGAGACACTAGTACCAAAAGCAACTTGGGGAAAAAAGGGTTTATTTGGCTTCCGCTTCCACAGCACTGTTCATCATTGAAGGAGTCAGGACAGGAACTCAAACAGCACAGGCTTCTGGAGGCAGGAGCTGATGCATGAGCCATGGAGGAGTGCTGATCACTGCATCATCCTCATGGCTTGTTGATGGCTCTTCTTATAGAACCCAGGACCATAAGCCCAATGTGCCTGGGCCCTCCCCCACCAATCACCAATTTCTAAAATGCCCTCTAGGCTTGTCCTCAGCCTAAATTTATGGAGGCCCTTTTTCATTTAGGGCTCCCTTCTCTCTGATGAGTCTAGCTTATGTCAAGATGACATAAAACTAGCCAGCCCAGTTCTTTTGCCCCCTTTCCGTTTTACCTTTCAATGCAATGTGCAAAATCCTATAATTTGAAGATGGCTTTCCCACTCTGTTAAAAGCCATCTTTCAACAGCCCTCACTAAATATATTGTTTGCAAAGAGAGCTTGAGGCTGACGCAGTCACCAGGAACCAACTTCTGTGCTTTGCCATGGGAATCGTATGTGGCTATTGGTTCTTTGTGAAGAAGTTGGTACAGACTACAGAGTCTGAATTTTTACACTGTTGTCCCTACCGATGACATTCTCTCCTGCTAAGTCTCTTCTCTCATTATGTGCAGGTTTCCAGCACCACAATCTCACACAGCATGCTATTTTGATTTGATGTGAAATAATCTTCCGAAACCATTCTTTTACAGCAATTGGGGAGGGGGGATCAATAGCACTCAGAAGAGTTCCAGTTGTGGTTAAGAAGTAGCAAAGATCTTGACTGCAGACTTTGAGACATTGGTCAACTAGTTAATCTTTCCATGCCTGCTTTCTCAACTATAAAACCAGTATGAACACATCAATGTATCACACATATCACATGAATGGTGCAGGTTTGGGAAGAGATAAAGTGATGCAGCATATAAGAATGATTCCAGGGCTGAAGAAATGGATCAGCAGCTTAGAGCACTTGCTCTTACAGACAACCCAGGTCTGATTTCAGCATCCATATAAAGGCTCACAATCATCCATAACTACAGTTTTAGAAGATCTGATGCCCTCCTGTGGCCTCCTTAGAGGAAGCACTCATGTGTTGCACATACATACAATCAAAACATATATATATGTGTATATATATATATATAAAGTTTCTATGACCTAAATGTTCACTAAAAGAAAGCTAAATAAATAACAAAGTAGAACTCTTTGAGTGGGTACTAACTCTGATTTGGGGGGTATTTGCCAAAGCTTAATCTCTAACCTAATTAATTAATTAATTAATTAAAAATGGCAGGGTGGGGTGGCAAATGCCTTTAAAATCGTGGTCCACAAAATGAGTTGGAGGTGGAGACTGGCCATGGCAATGCACACCTTTAATCCCAGCACTGGGGAAGCAGAGGTAGGTGCTTCTGGAGTTCTAAGACAGTCAGAGCTAAAGAAATATGTTACAGAAGAAATAGTTACATGTTTATTAATTTTTTTGAGATACAAGATACTATATATTTCTGGATTGTCTGCAACTCACTGAGATTCCCCTAACTGTGCCTCCCAGGTGTTACATGTTTATTAATGTTAACTTTTTCCTGAAATAGAAAAATGTGTTTACATGTGCAGTTCAATAAATTTTTACACAAATTGAAAATGCTTTTGTAACAAGCACCAAGTTACTAAGACGCAGCATTATCAACACCTTAGAATCCTCCTCAAGCCCCCTTATGTCTACATTAATAAAACAAAAGAATGTTTACTCTTTGGTACATAGGCTATTTAGGAAAACAGTGTCTCAGAAATTCACTTACACTGGTACAAATAACATAAATCATTCTTATTGCTGTAAAGTATTGTGCAAGTTTAAGACTATCTTCTCTACTGTCAGGGGAGGATTATAATTCCTCTGCTGGTTTGATGAAGTTGTAAAGAGTGCTGCTGTGAACACTTCTGCAGATATCTCTTGGTAGACATAAAATACAAAGAAATAGATCCATATTAAATATAGCATGTAAAGATACATTCCACATACATATGTATATATAGGCAGACTTATATAATTAAACAGTAAAGTGGCTATACCAATCCCTTACATTGTGTAAGGATTCCACCTTCATTTGGGATTTTTCATTTAGTTTATTATATTTTTTAATAATTTTAATCTTTCTCATTCTAGTCTTTCTGGTGTGTGTGTGTGTGTGATGATTTGTTGTTGTAATTTTAATCTATGATTCCATGCCAATAAAGTTAATAAAGTTGAATTAATATGTGGACATCCTCTCTTGTAAAGAGTTCTTGTCTTCTACATTGCATTGAGTTAGTGACAGGATCTACCTACTTAAAGACTGAATCAAAATTCTGGGTAACCTTTCAGGTAATAACTGCATCTTAACTTACAACTACAGAGCATGCATTTAAAAAGAAGTTTTGTCAGGCATACCAGCACACACTAACACTTGAGACAGCAGCAGGCAAATCTCTAAGTTCAAGGCTAGCCTGTTGGGTCTCCAAAGCAAATTCCAGGACAGCCAGTGCTACACAGAGAAAAGCAACTCTGATTCAAAGGAGGAGGAGAACGAATTATTTTTCCTTCTTAAGTCCAAACCAACATCCCATTGAAAAGATAACACTAGAACTTAGGCCAAGTTATATAGTCATTGTACTATTACTCTTTCAGAGATGCACTTGAAAAGGAATATGTGACTTGATGGGTCAGGGAAACTATACCACAGTGTAAGAACTGATCTTCCTGGAGATTGATCAGTCCAAGAGCTGAGCTAGATCTTATCTGTTTTGCTTCTGGTGTAAATGACACCTATCACAGGAAACCTCAACACCATCACCATGAGTCTCACATTCCCGGGAACTTCCTGCTTCACAGTCTGTTTGTGACATCTGCTTTTCTTCATCACACTTCCTGAGCTGTGTGTCAGGAAGAAAACCATCTCAAAAATGCCTGTCACCCAGCTGTGCTTCCGTTTTCTTCCAGCTTTCTCAAAAGAACCCTTAACTAGAAATGTACTTTCATGAACTGGTCCCCTAGCCTGCTTCTATCAATTTTTCCTTTTGTTTACTTAGTTATATATTCTTTGATCATCTCTCCTAATACCAAAAGAGATCACAAGTTCTAAAACAAAATATGATAAATTGTTGCAAAATATGAAAGAAATCTGAAAGGATAGAGGAGTGAAGGTGGCAGAGTGTCCTCAACACAAAGGGAAGTGTTCAGTTTTTGGTCTTAAATATCATATCAGTCTCAGGGCCTTAAGTTAGACATGAGCAATCTATCAAGTGGGAGACACTGTCTCAAAAAGTAATGTGGAGAGCATTCAAGGGAAGATGCCCAATTGCAGCCTCTGATCCCCACACAGATTAGCATGAGCACATACACCTACATACACATGCACACACACTGGAACACACACATACCACACACATACTACACAACACAAGAAAAATAAATAATAGTTAACATGGAAATGCTAAAAAAAATAAAAATGTGTTTTTCAGTCTCTATTGTAACTCTGAATATGTAATAAATCAACAAGAAAAATAGACATGATAAAATAAGGAATTGTTTTCACTTTTTTCTATGTTTCTATCTCTTACACACAGACTTGTTGGCTCCCTCTGAGCCTATTAAGCAAAGATACCTAGGCTCTGGGTACCAGATCTATGAGAATTCATCTCCTCCCCTGCCTACATCAGGAGAGTCTCAAAGCCAAACTATTTGTTTACACACATCTCCTGCTGTACCACTTATAACACCCAACAGAATTGTCTCCCAAGAGGAAAAGTCTGGTCACTGAACTTCAATAATCAAGTCCAACAATATTGTCTTTGGCAATTCTTCTACTGGGGCTGAGGCTAAGGGAGTGGCACTCAGGGCAAGCATGTTATGGAGAAGCATGAAAAAGTCACACAGAAAAAATTCTCAGAGCTTTTAAGAGAGAAGATACTAACCTTCAGATGCATGTCTTCCTTAAGCAGAAGAAATCTGTGACAAATTACCATGGTCTAAGGTCAGTTTATCCAATCAAATAGCCATGTCTACTTCTTGGGTAGAAATTAGAGTTTGAGGGTCTTTAATTAAATAGCAGTACTAAGGCTTTAGGGAGTATGTTTGTATGTCTGATTATGTATCTGGGCACATGTGTCCATGCACAGTCAACTTTGAAATATTACTAGGGATTAACTAGAAAGGGTTTGTGTGCTGGTGATGCCTTCAGTGGGTGTGGGTTGATAGTTATTGATTCTAAAAGTCAGAACAGTGAAGAGAGGAATAATTTATTGTTCAAGATAAGGAAAGCATTTGAAGGATGCAGGAAAGTTCAACATGTTAGAAGATGCAGATGATGGAGTTGAGGGTTTTCCTCAAGTTAGGAACTATTTTGAGCTAACTCAAATTAGTGTTATTCAAAAACCTATTTCATTAGAGTGAATTTTCTCAGGCCTACTGGTAACAAAGTACTTGGGTTTTTGAGTTTTCTTGCTAAAAACAATCAAGGAAAACTTCTTATACCCAGTTTCCTTCAGTGTGGTACGTACATCCCTAGGAGTTCTGATTAATTCTCCTGTCTTCCATTTCTTGTTTTTGCCATTGAACATTGAACATGGAAGACTATTGCCTTGGTACTTGTCAGTTGAATTAGTGGTTTAATGTTTCAAGGCTGATTTCTTTTTCTTTTTTTTTAAAAATTCTGTGAGGATTTTTTTTTTTTTTTTTTTTTACTTTATTTATTTATTTGCCTTGGTGTTTGCCTGGAACTGGAACTACAGACAGTTGTTAGCTGCCATGTGGGTGCTGGGAATCGAACCCGAGTCCTCTGGAAAAGCAGACAGTGCTCTTAACCGCTGAGCCATCTCTCCAGCCCCAAAGGCTGATTTCTTTACAGAACCTCAGGCTGTTGGTGTTACATTTTTTAAGACAAAGCAAATAAAGTGCTTTTAAATCCGTCGCCTAGTTGTCTTTCACGTGCAGTTATTCAGCTACACACACTCCACCATACAAGCTCTACCTACTTCCCAACGCACCATACAGCAAAGGCTTCTCACTTGCAGTTCTTCCTGGTCCAACCCAATGTCCTGAATTGCCCCAAACACCCAGCACAGAGGTTGCAGTGAAGTCTCCCCATCAAATCCAAATCCATAGGATGGTTAATTTTGAGGGTGGGTGGGGAACCAAGTGCTTCTCTTCTCCTAACCTCCATTTCCTTGTCAGCAGCAGTCTTCAGGCTTTGTCTACACTCCCTCCCTTGTCTTTGGGTGCCCTGGCTGTCAATGGGAACTTTAGGTCTCTCAGCCCTGGAAGATGCTCTAGTTGTGACTTTGATACTAGCCTCAGAATTGCCTTCCATAAGACCTTATATCTCTGTGTTCATATTATTTCTGTATTAATTTCTTCAGTAACAGCTTATAAGCCTGACCAAGTGAGGAATATGAGACATAACAGGAATCACAGAAATAAGCTAGTTTTGTTTTTTAAGTATAACTCTATAGTGGTTTAGATACTGCATAATAAGTGCACATTAAGAGTGAAAAGGATACTGGGAGCTTAGCTCAGTGGTAGAGCCCTTGCTTAGCATGTGAAAGCCCTGAGATCAGTCTGTGGTACTGGGACAGGAGTCTCTTGATAAATACATTCTTGTGTTGTTAATCTCACTGATCGAAAATAAGGCCACTACTACAGTTTAAAACCGAATTTGAAGCAAGCTTTAAATAAATACTCAACAAATGCTCTGGACAGGTCCATACCCGCTCCTGGGAAATGTCCTAAAATCACAATTTGCAGCAATTTACTAAGGAATTCCATAATTCATTGCGTTTCCCATCAGGTCCAATCACAGACAAGCAAGCATCATGAACGTCCTGCCCACATGTGATTAATTATATCTGGAGTGGGTGGACCAAACAAACTCGTTTAGGAGAGCTAAAAACTTGTGGATTGTATCTCCCATAAACAATAGACTTCGGCATTTCAGGAACTATCTATTCTTGAGTAAGGGGCTTGCAGATCAGAGGTATTTTTGTTTCATGGGTCTCTTGAGCATAGTAATTAAAATTTAAAATATATCTTTGACTCTTACAAAACAAAAGTAAAATAAAATAAAACAAAGGTTATATCTTGAACTTATAAAATTTGCTTCTCACAAAATATTAGCATATGTGCATATAGTCATGGCAATGAGGTCTGGGGGACGAATGATCTAATTAGCTTGTGTTGTTCCCATACAGTCAAAGCTGTGCGTTAATAAAGCCTGAAATTGTAACTATCATGAATTACAATCTCAAAAAGTCATGAATTGGATCGCAGCTGTAGCTCAGTGTTGGAGCACCATCTAGCAAGCATGAGACCCTAGATTTAATCCTCATTACTTTAAAATATTCTTTAAATTTAACTTAAAAAAAGAAAAGAAAAGAAAAAGTTAAGAGGGCTTCGGATCTCTGAGTCCGAGGCGAGCCACCAGAGTTCTAAGACAGCTAGGGCTCCACAGAGAAACCCTTCTCAGAACAACAATCACGATCACAACGACAAACCATTAAGTATTTTTAATGCAGAGAAGCAAATTGCAGCACAATTAAAAAAAAAAAAAAAAAAAAAAAAAAAAAAAAAAAAAAAAAAAAAAACCTGCTTGCGCTGTAATTGCTCTCAGGTAGTAAACAAGGTTTTTGAGTCATCGCCTTTGTAACACTTGTGAATACCTAGCTTTTAGTCAAACTTATCTGATTTGTTACCACAAAACGGTATTTCCTCATTATAATTACACAGGTTAAAAGGCCCTTACAGAGGTGGCCGAAATAGCTCAGTTGGGAGAGCGTTAGACTGAAGATCTAAAGGTCCCTGGTTCGATCCCGGGTTTCGGCAGTTTTAGTGCTCGCGATCTTAGCAGATCTACAATAATTAACTCACTCCCTCCAGGAGGTCATCACAATGTCTTTATTTTGTATAGTATAGAGTTAGTGTGTCCTGACTTATATTCCACTAAGCTTGATGACCTCACACTTCTCCCGGGTTTCCTGCGGGGTTCGTAATTTGGGGCTACGGCTCAGGCTGGACATGGGGTGTGGCTGAGCTGAGTCCCGAGGGTTTTGGAAGCCCAGGGGAGAGCGAGCGGTATGGAGGAATTCTCCGGTTTAGGTTATCAGGCCAAATACAGGACACCTAAATAAACGTGAATTTCAGAGACATAACCCTTTAGAACAATCATTGTTCCAAATTTTTCATGGAACATATAAAGAAAAAGTTTCTGTGGAATTCTGGTGTAAGTGAATACACTGTATTTTCACTTGCTACATTAAAAACCACTATTACACAGCCTTCTGTTCTCCGACTTCAATGATCATTCACCTTGTGTCCTAGCAAAGGCACCCAGTTCCCAAGCACTCAAGATAAACTGAATTCAATAGGGAGAGCTGGACGGAGCCAGAATTGTACAGAGCCTCACTGCTTCACAGTTTTTACAAGTATATCTGCATCCTTGAGCTATTGATCCACACCTCCAAATCCCCACGTTCATCCCCCTCCCCACATATCCCACCAGTATCCAGGATCTTTTAGGCGTAGTAATTAAAATTTAAAATGTAACTTTGGCTCTCACAGTGTCAGACTTAATTCTTAACCAACTATCAGTTGAAAGGACAAAACAATGAACAATATTGTTTTAAATTTTTTATTATTTCTTTTTCTGATAGTGTTTATATATGCATACATAGTCAAACAATATTATTACATAGGTAATGTTAGATAATCAAACAATGGAGATACATGCATGAATATACAATATGGAAATCTTCAATACTAATTTATAAGGAATGCATTTGTCATCAGCTTTGAGAATTTTTTTTTTCAACTAAATTGATTTTTTGCCACAACACATCTGTTCACCAGTTCACTGCTCCAGGGTAGACGTGTTTAGGGACAGAAAGGAGAGGCTTATAGAGATTCAGTCCTGTGCTCCACTTCCGCCCTTCCACTGTCACCTTGCTTCGCCCCACCCCGCTCTATCTTAAAATTCCAACTCATTCTATATCCCTTTCCCCAGACTCCGCTCAGCCAAGGCAGGGGAAGTGACCCTCCCCAGAGTCCCCTCTCCTCTTGATGGGCAGCCTGGGGAACCTATCTTACTCAAAAAGGTTTGTTGAGACAGCTTTTTCCGCATATAAATTGGGGGCAAAAGTGACGGGGCTTATAAACAGGAGCCCAAAAGGTGAACCAAGGGCACAAGATAGAACTCAAGAAAGAGTAAAATAAATAGAGGAAAAAGTGTGAACTGGAAAGAGACTGACTGACTATCACACAGTGATAATGTGGGGTGGGTACCATTAAACTCCCATATGTTTATCCAGATAGACAGCAAGCTGTGGGCTAAGGGCCGGGGACCCACTCCACCCTCTACATCTCAAGGAAGGCCTGTGGCTGGGAGAGTGCCACAGAGGAGTAGAAGCCCTCTCCAGGAAGGCCTGGCCCCAGAGGCTTGGTTAGTGTTAGAAAGCAGGAAAAAGAGACTGAGGTCCAAGAGGACAAGCTGGGGCCCACATAACATACAGTATCTAGGCACTCTTTGTAATTTCCATCTTTACATGACTTGTTATATCTTTTTTAAGGACTTTATTTTTTTTCTTTTTTCTTTTCTCTCTCAAGCCTATGTATGTATAATTTTTAACACACTCTAAACCATATACTTTATTTTTTCAATCTGTCTTTACTGTAATCTCTTAGCCTTATCCTTTTCTGTTTCTGATCACATCTTTGCTTGCCTAAGGTGGTTGACTCCACCCAGCTCCCTTTATTACTTTCTGTTTCTGACCACACCCTTAATCTGCCCAGGTGTGGCTAAGGATTAAAAATTGAGCTAGAGCAAAGCAGCTGGCTCCACCCAGCTCCTAGTCTAGCTTCATAGAATTTAGCTTTTTAGCTGAGGTATTGGTAGGACCCACAATTACCACTCTGGGGAATTTTAGAGTCCATATAATCACCCAACAAAGCACTGCTGTCTGCCACTCATGAACTCCATTTAAGTATTTGGCAGCAGAGTCTCTTAAAAGACTTACAAGTGTTTTGCCTCTAAGGCTGAATCAAGCATCCTCTCTTTAAAAAGCCACACCTCTGCTTGTCTCTAGCAAACAGAGCTTTCCCAAGAAAATGCTACTGCTTCTTAGAAGCAGTCTTTGACTCTGTCCCCTTTTCGTCCTTATAAATAAAATCCTTAAATTCATCATATACAACTCCTTGCTTAAACTGAGGCTCAGAAACTGGCCTTGTGGCTCCTTAAATTGCATGCAGCAAACACACCATTTTGTAGTTTAATCCCATATACCACTCAGTCTCTTTACCACGGCTCACTGGAGAGACACAACTCGGAAGCTACTTTTGGCTCCATTTCTGTGCTCTAGACTGTTTTTTTAAGTTTTCTGTGGCATTATATGGGGATATATCACCCAGGTTGGGCTGTCATTTGTTGTATTAGGTTTCTGGCCCAGAATTTTGGGCCTAGCCTCAAGGTTCAGACCCACTCACAGCCCCACTGCCACTTTGCCTGGAAGAAACACACAGAAGTTTGTATTCATTTCATGCTGTTTAGCCTAGGGCCCAGGCATACTATCAGCTAGCTCTTTTATCTTAACACAACCCCTGATTCTTATTCAGTCATGCAGCTGAGTACCTTTTCTCAGCAACATTTCAACTTCTTTCCTCTGCATCTCCTGGCATCTCTGCAGCATCTCTCCTCCGATCTGAGATGTTCCCAGAGTTTTCTTAGTCTGGTAACTCTACCCACACTTCCTGTCTGCCTCCAACTAATCAGCATTTTTATTAAACCAGTAGGCAAGACAATTATTTCCAATGCTACAACATAATCCCATTATAGAAGGGCTAGGACAAGATCATCTAATGTTGCTTATGAGCTATAAAGACCTCACATCCTTGTGATCAGTAGTGCTCAAATTCCACTGGAGGACTAAGTCTCCAGAGTTCATATGCCATTAAACATTGTAGTATTGCTGCACATTGCTCAATTAACCCGTGACATAGGCATCAAAGCTCATGTCTCCCAAGCTGTTATCTTTTCTCTGTACCATGTTATCCTCTATCATAGTTAAAAATTTAAATTAAAAAATGATCTTCTTATGCATTAAGGCTTATGCATTGAATGGCTGCATGTGGTCCAGTTTTCAATAAGTCTTATAAAGTATTTACACTGAAAAGAAAATACCTGACCATTTTATAGACTAAAAATGTATTAAGCAATGCAATTTTCTGAGTTATTGATAGATTAGCAAATAATCAGGGGTGAAACTACAAAATTAGATTTGCATGGTCTCCACCTCAAAGGAGACTAAAGCAGGAAAACTGACAAAATAATCCAGTGCTGATGGGAAGAAGTCCAGTATAATCCAGAGTGTCCAGTGGTTAGAGTAGGGTCAGCAGTCAGCCTCAAGAAGAACAGACTATGACACATGAACAATGAAGGTGGCAAATCCAGAGCCAGCAAGGGGGCTCAATGAGCAAAGGCACTTACCACTGAATTCAACACCCAGGCCCCACATGGTGGAAGAAGACAACTGACTCCCATAGGCTGTCCTCTGACCTCTAGGAGTGTTCTGTGGCATGTAAACACACAACACACACACACATACACAGAGTAAGTGTAATAAAATTTTTTAGAACAAAATAGCACCCAAAGTACAGCCCCTATTTCTTTGCTTTCAATGTTGTACTTTTCTGTAACAGAATTATTTCCTCCCCAGGCGACAGAAGGAGGAGAAGAAACATGAGCCAATGGAACAGAGAAATTGCAGCAGGGTGAAAGAATTTGTTTTTGAAGGACTGACTCAGTCCCAAGAGCTGAGTTTGCTCTTGTTTCTTTTCTTGTTCTTAGTGTACACAGCAACTGTACTGGGAAACCTCCTCATCATGGTCACCGTGACATGGGAGTCCCGCCTCCACACCCCCATGTACTTCCTGCTCCGCAACCTCTCTGTCTTGGACATCTGCTTTTCCTCCATCACTGCTCCAAAAGTCTTAGGGGACCTTCTCTCAAGAAGAAAAACTATTTCCTTTAACGGCTGTATCACTCAGATGTTTTTTTTCCACCTACTCGGTGGGGCAGACATTTTCTCTCTCTCTGTGATGGCATTTGATCGTTACATGGCCATCTCCAAGCCCTTGCACTATGTGACCATCATGAGTAAGGGGCGGTGCACAGCCCTCATCGTGGCCTCCTGGGTGGGGGGCTTTGTTCACTCCATTGTGCAGATTTCTCTCTTGCTCCCACTCCCTTTCTGTGGACCCAATGTTGTTGATGGCTTCTACTGTGATGTCCCGCAGGTTCTCAAGCTTGCCTGTACCAACACCTTTGCTCTTGAGATCTTAATGATTTCTAACAATGGCTTGATCTCTACCCTGTGGTTTGTCTTCCTGCTGGTGTCCTACACAGTCATCTTGACAATGCTGAGGTCACACACAGGAGAGGGCAGGAGGAAAGCCATCTCCACCTGCACCTCCCACATCACTGTGGTCACCCTGCACTTTGTGCCCTGCATCTATGTCTATGCTCGACCATTCACTGCCCTCCCAATGGACAGAGCTGTCTCCATCACCTTCACCGTCATCATCCCTGTCCTCAACCCAATGATCTACACCCTGAGGAACCAGGAGATGAAGTCAGCCATGAGGAAACTCAGGAAAAAACTCTGACCTTCTGAAAAAGGAATAGATAAGTCTCCAATTATAAAAATTAAAACTTAAAGACAGAAGAGTCTAATCAATAGGCCATGGTGAGGCTAGTGTTTTTCTTTATTGTACAGTGGAGTACTCAAAGTTAGAGTCAATTATCTCTCTAGGGTTTCCTTGTGGTGAGGTTGATGAAAATATAAAGCCTTTAGACACAATTCTTGTCAATTCTTGAAGAGGAGACTCAGCAGTTACTTGCTGATCCTGCAGAGGATCTGAGTTCAAGTCCTGAGTCTCACATCAGGCAGCTCACAAAACCAACAATTCTAACTCCAGAGGACCTAAGATTTCTGGTGTCTCACAGATTCATACATACACATGCACATTGTTAAAAATAAAATTAAATGTCAGCTCTTAGGAACTCAAATGCTTATAAGACTCAAACATCTTGCTTTACTGTTAAGAAAATGGAATCCAAGAGAAAGTTAGGCCTTATTGGGGGGGTTATTTTGGGGTTACTGCTTTTTGATTGGTTTATTGTTTTATGTGTAATGCTAAGAGCAAAGCTTGTGAGGTTTTTTTTTTTTTTTTTTCTATCAAAAGTGGCCAATCCACCAAAGGTTCTACAAGCCTCCTCCATCTAGTGAAACCTCTGTATACCTGTCTATTTGTCCACCATCCCCGAGATTTTACTATCACATCCTCCCCTTACAGTAATTATGAATTAACAAATCACACCAGATTATGAGGTTACATTTCCACAAATGTAATGAGATACAACCACCAATATTAGTATAAAAACTAACTAAATCCCCCGCCCCAGTGTGTGTACTTACTTCATTTGCTTATCGCACACTTAGGGCTGGAGAGATGGCTCACTGTGACTAAGGGTTGTGGTGCACCCATTTTACAAAAAGAATTGCCTTGCTGGGTTACTTTTACTTTGTGTGTGAGTGTGTGTGTGTGTCCAAGAGTATTCTTTTCCAGCAAACCTATGGCCTCATAAATGCTATGCAAGTACTCTACCACAGAGGTTATCTGCAAACCATCTCTTGACTCTTGAATTGTGGCTGTGTAATGTATTGTCCAGGCAATAATCAGTAAAATGACCTTCTGGTTACCCAGAGTAAAGCTAATAAAATGCAGCCACTTCTCATCATGTGGAACTAGTTTTCCTTTGGAAGATTTCTGCTCCATTTTCAAAAAGAAGAAGAATTGAGATTTCATCAGAAGCACAGCTAGAACTGAGATATCTGACTCTGAGATAAGTACAGATTTCATTACCCCTACTACCTCAGACACAGGTGTGGAATATGAAACAGCTTACCAAAAAAAGGGGGTGGAGGGAAGAGAAAAAAGAAACAGGAAAAAGAAGACAAAGTTCTTCCCTGTTGCAGTGTTGTGAAAGGTTCTCAGTTGTCCTCACCTGACCAAACAGTGCATACTGCGAGGTTTCTGATACCTATAGAATTTATCACTTTACAGCCATTCAATTCTGACCAGCCTTCCAGGAAGAAAAGAAGCCCACATCTCTTGAGTGTGCCTGACATACTTATGCACAAGAAAGAAGCAAAGCTAAAAAACAAAAAAAAAAACAAAAAAAACAAAACAAAAAAAAAAAAACAAAAACCTCCTTTCTGGAGGCTGGAAGCCCAGCTGCTCTTCCAGTGAGCTTGGGTTCTAGTCCCAACACCCACATGGCAGCACAAACCCATTGCTAACCACTGATCCACTGTCCACATCACTGGCTCAGTCTATTGTCCATGTTACTGTCTTTGCTGTTAGCCACCTTCTTTTTAATATAAAGAAAATGAGAACAAATTTTTATTCTAAAGTTCTCTCCTTCAATTCCAAACTCAAAGGGAAGTGGCAGGTGAATCTCTATGAGTTCCAGGCCAGCCTGGTCTACATAGTGAGTTTGAGGCTGGCCAAGGCTACATAGTGAGACCTTGTTTCAAAACATACACACACACACACACACACACACACACACATACACACACACAATCCTAGCAATCTTATCTGTCTGTTATGTAGGTAATTGGATCTGCTTTTAAGATGTATTAATTTTATTTATATGAGTGTTTTGCCCACATGCACATGTGTATCATGTTGTTGTACATGGTGCCTGTGGAAGTTAGAAGAGGGCATCAGAACCTCTGGAACTGGAAATGGTTATGAGTCACCATGTGGGTACTGGGAGTTGAGCCCAGGGACTGTACAAGAGCAATAAACGCAGGGGCATAGTGCCCCATTCCTTTAATCCAGCAATCAAGAAACAGAAGCAGGAAAATCTCTGTGAGTTTGAGGTCTAAAGAGCTAGTTTCAAGATAGCCAGGGCTATACAGAGAGATTCTGTCTCAGGGAAAAAAAAAAAAAAGCAATAAGTGCTCTTAACCTCTGAGCCATCTCTCCAACACCTCCAGGTCCTTTTGGCATTTAATAACATGAGCTGTGGGTTGTTGGGTTTTTTTAATTATTAGATTGCTTTTCAACCACTGTGATAAAACACCACAACCAAGACAACTTAAAGAAGAAAGAGTTTGTTTGGGGTTTACAATTCCTGAGGAATAGGAATCCATCACCGTTAAAGCAGAGGAGCGTGACAGCAACCAAGTGTATCAGCAGAAACGGAGGAGAGCTCACATCTCAGCCCACAACTGGAACAGACCAAGTAAACTGGGGGTGATGAAACCTCAAAGTTCACCTCTAGTGATTGTATTTCTCCAGCAAGGCCATACCTTCTAAGCCTTCCCAAACAGTGTCACCAACTTGGGACCGGTTATCTAAAGAGCCAAGAATTAGAGAGGACATCTCATTCAAACCACCACAATTATTGTTCTTTGACTATTTTATACATAAGCATACTCTTCATCATACATACTCCCACTAATATCTCTTACCATGGTCACACTAACCATTCCTTCTCAGCACATTCTCCTCCTGCTTTGAGAACTTCTTCTCCTTCTCTCTTTCTGTCTCTCACTCTCAATTCAATAAGTGCTGTTTGTATGAACATGAGTAAGAGGTTATTTATATACTGGTGCATGAGTATATAACCATTGGCTACACCACTAAAATAAATTACTTGCCCTCTCTAGGTAGCCATTAGCACCCAAAAGATTCTCAGGGAGGGGTGGGTGATCTCTCAAACTCCTCCTTGACTGTGATGGTTTGAATGAGGTGGCCCCTATAGATTTATATGTTTCAGTACTTGGTTGCCAGTTAGTGGTACTCTTTGGGAAGGATTAGGTGATGTGGCCTTGGAGGAGCTGTGTTACTGGGGGTGAAATTTGAGGTTTCAAAAAGATGTACTCCATTTGCAATGCTTTCTCTCTCTCTCTCTTCCTCCCTCCCTCCCTCCTTCCTGCTCGTGGATCAAGATGTGAGTTCTCAGCTGTTCTTGCCATCATGCCTTTGGACTCAAATTAAATGCTTTCATTTATATAATGCCTCGGTCACGGTGTTTTGTGAAAGCAATAGGAAATAGTTAATATGCCAATTCATGATGGAATATTGAAGGGGTAGAGAGGAGAGAAGGAGGGAGAGGAGGAGGAAGAAGATGCTACATGTGAAGAAAATCGTCAATAATTATGACTTTATTCACCAGCACAGTTTAAAGACTTGTCCTGCCTCACCAACCTACCTCTGAGCATTTGGCTCAGGTATGACTTCTCTTTTTAATAAGTTCTGTGTAAAAAAAGAATGTAAAAATAAATAACACTAGGGAGCTGGAGAGATGGCTCAGCGGTTAAGAGCACCCTCTGCTCTTCCAGAGGACCTGGGTTCGATTCCCAGCACCCACATGGCAGCTAACAACTGTCTGTAGTTCCAGTTCCAGGCAAACACCAAGGCAAATAAATAAATAAATAAATAAAGTTAAAAATATATATATATATATAACCATAGAAATGGTTCAGTAGTTAGGAGTTCTTACAGAAGACCCAAATTCAGTCATCAGCATCCACATGATCTCACAACCATAACTCCAGTTTCAGATGATCCAATGATCCCTTCTTTCTGCCACAGGCACCAGGAATGCATGTGATATGCATACATATCATACATATTTGCAGTTAAAACAGTCATATACATGAAGTAACTAAATATTAATAATTTGGGGGTGGGATTCAAGACAGGGTTTTTCAGTACAATAGTCCTGGCTGTCCTGAGACTTTTCTTTGTAGTGGCTGGCCCCCAACTCAGAAAAATCTGCCTACCTCTGCCTCTTAAATTCTGGGATTAAAGGCATGCATCATCACACTTAGTGCAGTAAATCAGTAAATTATTATTATTTTTTTAATAATGACAGAGGAGGCTGTCGAGACAGCTCAGTAGTTTAAAAAAAAAAAAAAAACTTACTTCTCTATCATGAAGATTGGTTTTCAGATTATAGCACCCATAACTCTGACTGTAGTGGATGAGACACCCTCTTCTGGCCTTGTGGGTGCCTGTGCACACATGTGTATACACAACATACACACACACACACACACATAAATCTTTTTTAAATGAAGTTGAAAAAGATATTTTTAAGGAAAGAAGAAGAAAAATGACTAGTAGTTTACTGAAGGTCATAGCCCAGGGACCTTGGGGGGAGTAGTTACTATTCTTTCCTGGGACAAAATCCTCTACACAGTTCAAGAGTATGGTCCATGTGGCTGGAGGGTTTGGTGGCAGGAGTTTAAGAGCAGCCATGTCACATCTGCAGTGAAGGTGCAGAGAGCAATGGATGCTAGTGTTCAGCTCAATCTCTCCTTTTTATTCACTTAGGACCCCAGCCATGGAATGATGTCTCCCACATTTTGGGTGTGCCCTCTCTCTAAATTAATCTATTCTAGAAATTCCTTCATACAACTGTTCCCATGATGGTTCTAAATTCCAACAAGCTGACAACCAAAGTCAATCATCACAGTCCATTCTATGCTTTTGTGACAGACTACCTCAGCCTTGGGTAATTTATAGTGAACAGAAATGTATTGGGCTTATAATTGTGTAGGCTGTGATGTCCAAGATCCAGGAGTCCAACCTGGTGATGTGACTGACAGCATCACATGGTCAGATAGAGAAAGACATTGAACTTCTGCTTCAGATCTCTTTCTAATCAACATTACTCCATTTATAAAGGTCAGTCAAACATCTGCCAGTAAGAGCCAGATTCCCAGTGCTATTACATTGGAAACCAATCTTTCAGCACATAGACTTTAGGGCCACATTCAAACTATAACCAGGAAAGAAAGAAAACAAAGTAAGAAACATGGAGGCCATAGGGACCAGATCTCAGAATGCTTTCAGGAGCTGGGAGATGAAGGGCTGTGAGATGTCTACATTTTGAAAAGTTGCTCTGGTTGTTTGTCAAGTATGGCAAGACCAGAGATAGAAGCACTACAGGAGTCCAAGGCAAGACAGCAGGAGCCTTTGAAGATAGACAAGTACCTGCCATGACTCTGTTGCTTACAAAAGGGTTTACAGCTCTGGCGATGATCTATGTGGCAGGGATAAAGAGAAAAACGGTCAATATTTTTGTATCCAAGCTCCAGAATTTCTTCAAGAAAGTAAACAAAACAGTGGCTTATTTTGGACAATTTATGCTGATTTGAATTATGTCCACCCCAAAATCATATGTTGAAATCACAACCCCTGGTCTCCAAATTATGTTTATTGGAAAAGAGGGTCTTTAAAAGGTGTCCAAGTTAAAATGTGGCCACTATAATAGACTCTGATCCATTATAATTGGTGCCCTTACAAAAAGGGTAATTGGGGCACTGCAACACACTTAGTGTTGTCTGATACTGTCATTGTTCAGGTCTTGTGTAGACAGCCATATTGTTGAGGTATCATCGCTTTTCTATCATTTCTAAGGAACACAATCTCACAGCAGACTTCCTGGTTCATTTGCTCTTCTCCTCTTCTTTGAAGTTCCTTGACCCTCAGGTACAGGAGTTATGTTGTAGATATACCCGCTGGGGTAGGCTTCCTACAGTTAAACATTGTATTATGGCCCATTGTAGTATTCTGCAATGGTCTTCATTTGCTTTAAAGACAAGCATCTTCGATGAGGGGTGTAGTATAAAGTTTCTGTCCTGGGACTAGCCCTGAGATCTGGATAGGCTTTGCAAACCCATTTCCCAGACTTGCCATTATCTTTGCATCATACTTGTGATATTCTCTTCCAATACAGAAATTAAAGGTCTTCACACTGTCAAATTTGTCATTTTATTTATCATTTACAGGCTTTTAAATTTTCTTGCTTGGAAAATTATGATCTATTTTAAGATTATGCTCTAAAAACTATGCTGTCTACGATGATCATAGAAGGAATCATTTCTAATGTTTAAATTTTTGGTCCACATGAAATTTCCGATACCAAGTATGCCATAAGAAGTTGCACCTGTACAGAACTGTAATTGGATACTTCTAAGAGATAACAAACAGTTAAACTTCTAACAATTAAAAATGAGAGGAAGGATTTTGAATTGGTACCCTTGTACCTGATATTGATTTCTCAATAAGAACTTTTATATCAGTAAATACAGTATGAAGCCAATGGATTTGTAGTTGATCAGCATTGATGGTAGCAACTTTTTGATTTCTTTAAAATTGTAGGCGTGCTCCACCATGCAATGGAAGCAACATTTTAAAAACTTTAGTTGTATTTATTCTTTATATCTTTCACATCGTGCATCTCGATCCCATTCATTCCCCTTCCCCGTTCCTTTGTATCCGCCCTCCTCCTCTTGCAACCACCACCACCCCAAGTAAAATAAAAATTAAGAGGAAAAAGGGAAAAGTGAGCAGTTGTGTGACACAGTGAGTTGGCACACGAGAGGAGTGAGCAATACGTCCTCACGACGCTAAGCGCTGAGGTGGCGGGACTCAACCAAATTAATCCCGGGCCTTCTAGCTGAGAAAGCTACTTTTAAAGATGGCCCAAGGCTGGTCAAACAATCCCAACTGACATGGATGGAGGCTCAGAAACAAAACACAACCTGGACTTCCCAGAAGAAAACACAAGGGGGCAGTTTCACTTAATACAGGCGCTGGAGGAAACCTACTGAAAACCACTGCAGACGCAGCCAGAGCCAGAGAAACAACCGCTCCCGCACCGAACTAAAACTCCCTGGTTTCAAACAAAACAACTCATGGTTCCACTGGGGCTCGAACCCAGGACCTTCTGCGTGTAAAGCAGACGTGATAACCGCTACACTATGGAACCACGTGCTAGGGAGGGACTCTGAGATTGAATAATGAAAAGATTCTATTTTAATTGAGAATGTTAAAAAGTAAAAATTATAAAAGGGCGTTTTTATAAAAAGGTTTCAAAATAAACTCAGATCTTTTAGCACTGGGAGAAAAATGAAAGCTTTGGAGAGGAGCCCACAAGCACCATTAAGTTGTGTCACAAGCAAAATTCATAAGTGAAGCTAAAAAGGTATTAACCACATGGTTCCACTGGGGCTCGAACCCAGGACCTTCTGCGTGTAAAGCAGACGTGATAACCGCTACACTATGGAACCGGGCAAGTGCAGTACGTGCTAGATAGCCTAACTACACAGAGAGACAAAGAGCGCTGGCACTGACTATCACGATGTTTCTGTATCCGGCGCCGAAAAACTTTAGAAACACGGATTTTCTAGAGCCGCCGCTCTGCTCTCTCCCCGCTGCACACGCCACTGTTAATAGAGCAGGAAAGAGCGCCACCCTCGAGTCGCCGCTCCTGCTCTGATGTAGACAGTACTGAGAGAAAAACATACCTGGCTCTGTGGCGCAATGGATAGCGCATTGGACTTCTAGACAAGTGAAGGCATTCAAAGGTTGTGGGTTCGAGTCCCACCAGAGTCGCTTTTATTTTAATAAGAAAGGGATGAACGAAATAGAGTTAGGAGGAACAAAACTGAACCAAAATCCTGCCCGGAGCATCCACTAAAATCAATAAAGGGAATTTAATACAGTCGTTTCCTGTGTCCAGCCATTAGAAGTTATCATGAATCTTAATGCTGATAGTACCAGAGCGTTTTCTCAATCACCTGCCATCGATCACACTTCCAATATCTGTGAAAAAAAAAATGAGGTGTAATCAAAGTTACACCTTCCCTTTGTGATTGTTTTTTAATGTTTTGCTTTATAAGAGTAAAAAAAATAATAATAATTTTAGGACTTTTTAGAAACTTTTAAGTCTCACGGTATTGTTGCAGTTGCTGATAAATAAGAACTAGCTCCTTCAGATACCAGAATGGCCGAGTGGTTAAGGCGTTGGACTTAAGATCCAATGGATTCATATCCGCGTGGGTTCGAACCCCACTTCTGGTAAATGCCTTTTTCTGTTTTCTTTTGGGACTGGGGTATATATCGAAAGGTACCAGGTGTCGCAGAGAAACACTCACTTTATTCAACAGCTAACTCTTCAGACCCAGTTTCATAACGAGATTCTTTTCTGATGGCTAGATCCAGGGATTCACAGGTTTAAAAAATAAAGTTTATAAACAAAATACTTTAAAGGAAAAAATAAAAAGCAAGGTCTTTATTCATAAGGGTGGCAGAAGAGAGAAACAGCAGAAATATAAAAAGGAGGCTTTGGTGCGTGGTGAGCACTATAAAAGAAAGAAATCGCCTGGACATTGTGTTTCCAAAGCCAATTCTGCCGCTTCTCCAATGAAGTCTTCCCTCACTCCATTCACTCAAGGACAGCTCTGCAGTTAGTCACTTGACTAGGACAGTTTGCTGTCCTCAGAACAGAACCATGCTGGGACGGAAGCCAGACCCTAGAAGGGAGCAGTGCGCGTCTCCCTAACCCCGCAGGGGCTAACCAAACGTCTCTGTAGGATGTTCGTTAGGGTCAGCCAGACTTTCGTAAACCACAGGGGATTCGGAAGTGGGATGGGGAGCCACTAAATGGGACGCAGCTCGGATCACAGCTCTACGTGTAGCAAGTCTGTGCAACATAGTAACCCTGATGACTCTGAAAGAATCCTGTTGTGATCCTCTGTTTCTGGTCTGCGCTGGGGAGAGCTGGAACGGATCTGCCTGTTCTGGTTCACTCAACACTGACTCCACTGCCTTCACAAGCAAGTCCAGCCAGATGTGGAGGACTTGTACAGAGATTTGGAGGGTAACACGCCCGAGGCTCGCAATTCCACTGAGGTTTACCCCCTCCTTGGCCAGGCAACCCCCTGAAGGTGTTAGCCTTCTCAGTTGAACTTAATTAGCCTCGATGGCTGATGCTTAGGGACCCATACGTTCGTTTGTGAGACCTACCATTTGTGATTATCCAATATGAGCAAATATCCTTTAGAATGCTAAGGGTGGCTTCCGGTTGAGGTCGGTCCGACCCCACCGCCAACCAAGCCCGGGCCTTGGCAGACGCACCAGTTTGCAAAGATCCTGCAACTTAGCATACGCTCAATAAATGTCATATACAAACCAAACCTCAAATTATGCAATCTCTACTTCACCCACAAAGGCTCTCTAGGGCGCCTCAAAAAACAAGACTGGAATTAGAAATGTCTCCACTAGCTCCGGAGGTTCCAAATTACGAGGCGTTTCTCCCGGGAAGTGCTTTTGAGAGGGGATGAGGGATTGATCTCCAGTAATTTTAGTCTTCATACTCTATGTGTGATGAGAGAAAAGAACAAAGACATATTTAATTCCACCACAAGCTTGCTTGTCGCGATTTGGAAGAAATAACAAAAGACAGAGTTTCAACTATTTGCAAAGATTTTGGGCGCTAGGCCTAATTTTGACTGTGGATATTGTAGGATAAGACAGACCCACAAGAGCCCGGATAGCTCAGTCGGTAGAGCATCAGACTTTTAATCTGAGGGTCCAGGGTTCAAGTCCCTGTTCGGGCGGAAGTTGTTTTAGAATCCTATATCCTGATCACAGTGAGTCTTACCTGAGCTTTGCTTACCCTATCCCTATCCTTACTCAGAAAGGATAGCTTACAAAATTGAACTCAAACTTCATTTGTCTGGCTTTTGTTTAGAAAACAGTTGTTACATTATATTGTGTGCAGTTTTTGTATTGTAAACATCAAAAACTATACAAAGAATGAGTTCTCACATCTCTTATTAAAGGCGAATCATGGAAACCGGGTTACTAAAACTGTATTTCTGATAAAGACTTACGATGCCAGCTAGGAGCATGTTCATAGCCAGATTCCCTGTGCTCTCTGATGCGCTCTGAATTAGGAGATTTGGCTGTGGAGGCAAATGCTTTTCAGACTGTCGTCAAGCCTATTACTGAAACCTGCAGGCTTAGCAAAGAGACTGTGGTGGCTGGGGGACAGACTCAAGACGTCAGCTGGTGCAGCAGATATGTGTTGTACAAACACATCTTCAGAGCCAAACTGCCACCATCTTCGTGAGTACAACATACTTGCGAACCATCATCGCATCTGGGCTTGTTGACTGCTGATGTTCTCCTAGAAAAGGGGCCCGGGGAGGTCGAGGGATTTTCACCCAAAGTGTCCCCTCCCCACTGGTCATTTGCAATTTTCCACGTGGCCTCAGAGAGGATTTAGAGTATACCACTGGAAGTGACTGGTGGTGGGGGCTCCACATACTCCGCCATGGGAAACATCACCCAAGCTGGGTTCAAACTGGTGGCTTCGTTGGGATCACTTATGCTCCTACCCATCACCCCTCATTCATGATCTGTAAATAACCCTAAATGACCTCATTGGTTCCCCAGGATAAACTTTGGTGTAATTGATTTTTGATTTGCCTTTGGAACTTTATGAGGAGGGGAGGTAGACCCTGATAAGGTCACTTAGCCTGAACAAACTTATCAATCATGTGTCAGCTTCCACCATCTAAGATCTTGAGCCATACATCACTGCCAAAACCCTATCATCTAATGACCAAAAAAGAAACAACAGCCTCTTGCTTATTTCGTGCCTCGAATTCCCAGTTAGTATTACTCACAATACTAACCAAATTATTCGAATTAGGAAGAAATGCCAGACTCCAGAGACAGAAGTACCAACAACAAAACGTTCTCTTGCTGAAACCCGGGATTGAACCAGGGACCTTTAGATCTTCAGTCTAACGCTCTCCCAACTGAGCTATTTCAGCAGAGCTGAGAAAGGTTTGTACCTGGTCAGAGGGAAATTTAAAGGAAAAAGAAAAAAAAACCTCAGATGAATTCACCTCTATTTTTTGAATTTCAAATTTCACTTTCGGAGGTTTATGGTTTGTAGTTTTGCTGGTTTTAGAACAATAAGAAGATTAATTCCTACCTGGTATGCACAGCATGGCCTGAAGATCCCATTCAACCCCCAAGTCTGCCGAAAGGTCTAAGCGACCGTAACTCTTAAACGGAGTAACTAATTTGTCCTCAATCATCCAAATCTGTCCGAGGTTTGAAAGGTCAGAGTCGAAACAGACTTCAGTGTTTATTATAGTCTGTCGCCTTAGGCAAAGGACGCGTCCAAATTATAAATGTAAGCAAGTAGCAGGATGGGTAAGAAGAAAGCAGTGCTCTGCCCCAGCCTGGCCTGAAAGTGATGGGAAAGAAGAGTGGAGAGTTCCAGTTACCCAGCGTGGACTAGTTTGTACTTTGTCAAAGGTGTTCCTGAGGAAGAGGAGTCTGGGTATTTGCTACAAGCACTTGCTGTTTCTCTCCTTAAGATGCCTTCTCAGTCTCAAGATTTACGTTCGACGATGATGACTTTGTCTAACTTGTATTGGATATGTGCTTTGACAATGTCATACATACAATGAACTGCGTTCTGATTTCTGTAACCCCTTGCCCTGTCCAGTCTTCCTGGCAGCCCTACTATTAGACTCTTGCCCACATTCGTGTCTTCTAGCTTCGTTCCTCTCTTGTTTGTGTTTTGGTTTTTGAGAACCTACTGACTTTAACCAAGGACATCTATGGAACAATCCTTCCTAGCTTAGTGGGTACCTCGGTGGGTAAATAACCGAATGCCCTCCCCCAGAATCCGAATGAGGGTGATTTTCCAAAAGCCTGCTGTCCACTCTTCTTTGGATGAGGGACCAGTGCTGTTCCTCTAACAAATATCAAGCCTCGCGGCTATGGGCCTATGATTTTAGGCATATTGTGTGCATGTTTCCGTGAAACAATTCCTTTTTAGCATAGGTTCCGTTTTAACATTTTTTTTTTTTCATCACTAGACTAAAAGCTCTTAGTAATTATCACATACACCTGCTTGCCCTTAGACTCTCCTAAGCCGGTGAGTGCATTCTGGTCTCCTTTAATCATGACCTGTTTATGAGATGGAAGCCAAGATAATTATCCTTTACTTCTGAGAAGGCTGCTTTTGGTGAGGAAGAGGAGGTCGTCATGAGATCAGTGTGCACCCTGCGTGCACCTTCGCATCTCTGTGAGGAGGGTGAAGACCCCGCCTCACACTCGAGTTCCATCTCTGTCTTTACCCTTCCTTGCCCGCAGGACAGTGTAGGCAGATTTGACTCTCAGTCCTCGTCCAGGTCGGCTTCATTCTGTGGCCCGCCTGAGTCAAGGAAGACTCAATCTGTATAAAGCAAGGGGTGTCTTCCCCTCCCAGGGAAAATTGCTTCACCTAGGGGGACTTGCACCCGAACTTTTTGTGTTTACCAGCCAATTTCTTAATTGAATAACAGTGTATGAATTTGTCGTGGGTGTGCGCCGACTTTTTTGATTTGTCCCAGCCCTTAAATGCACTCTCCAATACAATGTCCCACTTTCTCCCACTAACAGACATCTCTATCTCGGCTAAAACATCTCACAGTAATCATGGACACACTTCGAGGCAGGGGAAATTTGACCTGGTGTGAAGGAAGCTGCTCTATATGGGGCTTCAGTTCCCAAGAATGCATCTTTTCCTGAGAGCAGAATGAGAACCATACAAGGTAACCAGAGCCAGCCGCCCTAGGGGTCGAGGTAAAGCGGTTGCTGAAGTGCTGAAGACCCTCGAAATTTCGATCTCCTTTCCTAGAAACCATCAGGCCTGCGGTGTGCTTTCGCCAGGATTTTAACATTCCTTTCCCTAAATGAGGTGATGTCTAATGTTTAGAAGTAGTAGTTCGAGTAACTTTTGAAAAGAAAACAGAAGCGCCCGAACAGGGACTTGAACCCTGGACCCTCAGATTAAAAGTCTGATGCTCTACCGACTGAGCTATCCGGGCTCCTGGCAACGGCACTCAGTTTGATATGTGAAGACTCTTAAGTGCTTTTTCTGAAATCACTATTAAGCGAAGGGTTACTAGGCCTTTTCTTTGTATCTAATACAATTTCCGGACACAGATCACGTGAGAGTGGAAGGAAAGCAAAATAAATTATAGAGTAGAATGATGCGGTTGCTTACCATGAGGATACAAATTTCTTAAACCAAACACGCCCCCCTTTCACTTAGAGCCTTGTTGTCTTAACCATACGGGAACCCTGAGTTCTGCAAAAAATATGTGGAGCGATCGAGCAGAAGCCGCCCGCTATCAATTGCCACACTACGTGTTTCTTTCCCTAAACCCTAAGAGAACAGGCTGACATCAGTGGTTACTGCCATCAGGCTGTCCTGTCTTTCAACACACGACTTTCAATTCCTCCTCCCTATTCCAGGAGCCTATCTCAAAAAATACAAGCAGGAAGCACAATAGCGGAAGAGAGCCGCCCTAGCAAACTAGGAATCAGAGTAAACCCTCCCCATCTGCCGGATCCTAGGGCCAGCATTGCGCACGCGCAGTTCCAAACACCAGCTAGCTGTACCCACTCCATTTTCTCTGATATTACAGTATTTTATTTTTATAGCAGATCCCACTACAACCTTTTAGTCCTCTGAGCCTTTACTGGTGGGTGCTGTTCTCTTGCATCTCTCTTTGTGTTCGTTCCTCATCCCCAAGCACCTGGGAAGGAGGAAAAATAATCCCTGTTTTGCTAAATTCTCAGATGACGTTCTTTTCACAACAGGAAAAAAGCAATAGAAAAATAAGCAAGTGTATAATAAACACGTGCGTTTCACAGAGACAGGAAAGAGTTACATACTCAAGGAATGGATGATCAAGAAATGGCCCAAAGTTCCAGTTTATATAGCATCTTCAACAGGAAAATAATAACAATATTTTCGGAGGAGTGACAAGATAAAGGAAAAGTTTGTCGCCAAAGCAACAAACTGTGGGAAAATAAATATGAAAGAAAGTAACAGTAAATAAAGGTAGTTAAGGAAGTCTGTTGTAAAGATTCCTCTAGTGCCGTCTGGAAGCTGATAAACATTTTAAATTGCCTTTAACTGACCAACCTTTGTGCTTCGAAAAGGGAGGGAAAAAACCTTTGTACTTGTAAGTCCTGCTTCCAAGCGATTAGAGAAAAGGTAGAGAGGGTTGTTTTGTTTTTGTTTTTGTTTTTTCATTGTATTAACTTCCTATGACTCAAACTTTACCCCAAAGTGGCATGTTTGGACGTGGCACAGTCTCCTCCCTAGCACAGACTGGAGAGTGTAATTGAAGTGCCCTCTTCTCTGGGGTGTCCCCTGTAACCAGCTGGCAAAGCATCATCCAGCAGAGTGGGTGGATAAAGGCATCTAAACTATGCCTTACAAGTTGAGTGAAGTTATTCAGCTGTCTTCTCTACATTCCTTGCTTGGGTCACAAGTGCTGAAACCTGGAGAGGGCAAAAGTGCAACATTTCCTAGACCTGTATGGTTCTCATTTTTATTAAAGATCCCAAGCTTCCCCTTACCTGTGTACAAGGGATGCTGAAGCAAGCTGGCAGGCTGCTCCAGAGAGGCAAGAGTAATTGGATACGGTTAGAGACAGAGATGAAAATGGAAGTGGAGACAGAGGTATTTTAAGAACTGAGTTCAACTGGTTGTGGGCGTTTTAAGTTCAAAAACTGTAGGAGCCTAGACTTCTTCTGTCATCCTGGCTCCTGTTGCTGGCAGAGTGGGGCTGCTTTGCTCAACCTTGGTCAGAGAGGCTTCTTTTTTTGCAGTGGACAGTAGTCTAAGAAGGATACTTAACTACTCACAGAGCCGAGATTAGGAGAGTGGGACTGCCCAGCTAAACAGGACATCTACATCACACCCACAGCCACCAAGGCTTAGAGAGCAAAAGAGGAAAAGGCATGCTGAGGAATGCTATCTTTCGAACCTGACCTGACCATCAAAGTCATGAATTCACTGCAGCTGTAGTTACCTACTTACTCAAGGCCTGCACAAAAGCAAGCCAGCCCAAATCCCTTAATAGGCAGGTACATGATCTCCAGGTCCCACACCACAGGGAAGTTATTGGCAGTGGATAGTGGCAGGAGGGGGCATCAGACTGCATGGAGGATGTGACTACTGGGCGGTTTCCCATGCTTCAATGCCTGACCCCACACCCAGACACATAACCCACTGGACTTAGTGGACAAGCAAAGAAAGAAGTGAAAAGTTGGGAGGAGTGTGCTGAAGGGATATGAATGGAGTTGGAGGGGGAACGTAGGGGATAAATATGATTATATTACATTGTATGCATATATGATATCCTCAAGATTAAAAAAAAACCTGTAGAGCAGGCTGACACACTAAATATCTGTGAGAACTTTGACGTGATGAAGCAGTCTTGATTCTAAACCAACACAGGTATTCTATGTCCAAGTTTTTAGAATTCCTTTCTCATTAGAAATTTAGCTTTGCTGTTAAGTGTTTCAAATGACTGCAAGGAGTAAACTACATTAGGGAGAATAATTGGCATTGCTCAAAGTCAATTTGAATATTACTTAAGACTTTTTTAAAGTTACATTTATTTATATATGTCTTTAGGGGAGGTTGTGTACACATACCACCATGCCTATGGGAAGGTCAGAGGACTAGATTCAGGAATCATTTCTCTCCTTCCACCCTAACCCTGGAAAATGAATTCAGACCATTAGGATTGGCCATAGGCACTTTTACCTGTACACATACACACACTCACACACACACACACACACACACACACACACACTCCACAATAACATCTAGATTGGTGTTTAACCACATAAACCAAATAACCAAGCACTGTTGTCCAACTGAACACATAAAATTATTCATAGCTCATGTGACACCCATCATTCAAAGTTTAAACTGTCCAGCTTATTAGCTGATCATTTTGGTTTTGTTCTGGCCATCAGTGGACTTTGAAGAATCTCTGACCAAAACACATCTTTCCTCTCAAGAACCTAATGATTTTGTAGATGAAATCTGGTATCATCTAGCCTCTTGTCGATTAGCAGGAGGAGAGAAAGCATCACTTTGCAGGAAGCTGTTGGGTTTGGTGGTGGTGGTGGTTTTACTATAGTGTGTGTCCTTAGGATGTGAGACTTGGATCTCAGTCTTTTCTGCCCATCCTTCAGCCTGGTGCCTACATCCTTCTATATAGAGTGCCTAGAAGGCTCTACTTAATCCACATAGCATTGCTCCATTGCATTCTCCAGTGGTTGGTTTATTATCCTAGTACGTTTTGATTTTGTTTGTTGTTTTGTATTAGAATCCAATGCAAAGCCTTCAGAATCTCTTGTTTTCTGACACAGTTTATAACTGTGGCCAGCCTCTGGAAGCTTGGGACGTGTGAGGTATATGAGGAGGAGATGGGGGGGGGGTGTTTGGAGGTGTGAATCAATCAGTTCAAGGATGCAGATATACTTGTAAAAACTGCGAAGCAGTGAGGCTCTGTATAATTCTGGCTCCCTACAGCTCTTCCTATTGAATTCAATTTATCTTTAGTGCTTGGGGTCTGGATGCTTTTGCTGGAACACAAGGTGAATGATCATTGAAGTCGGACAGCAGGAGGATGTATAATAGTGGTTTTCAATGTAGCAAATGAAAATACAGTGTATTCAATTTCACTGGAATTCCACTGGAACATTTGCTTTAAAATATGTTCCATGCAAAATTTGGGACAATGATTGCCCTAAAGGGTTATGTCTCTGAAATTAACATTTATTTAGGTGTCCTGTATTTGGCCTGATAACGAATATACCTAAACCAGAAAAGGATTTCTTCATTCTCCCATCCCCCATCCCACTCGGCACTTCATCCATCAGCTGTCTGCCGGTCCTGGTTATTGTTACCCTAGATAAACAAACTGCGCCACACTGTTTCCAGAAGGGGCCAGTCTGCGACCTGGGTTTCAGAACCCTCGGGCTGTAGAATCCAGCTCAGCCCCAAATCTCGCCGCTGTCAGGCACTATGTAGGAATCCCGAAAGAAGGGTGAAGTCATTAAGAAAAGAGATAGGCTCCGTTGAATACAAGTCAGGACATATTAACTGTATACAAAATGTAGACTGGAGCACTTGATGAGGGAGTAAGAAACACGAGATGATCTTGGAGGGGAAGTAATTAATGATTACTATAGAGCCACTAAACGCAAGTCCAGGTGGCGCCTATAAAACCACTGCCGAAACCCGGGATCGAACCAGGGACCTTTAGATCTTCAGTCTAACGCTCTCCCAACTGAGCTATTTCGGCCACGCCTGTGAAGGTGTTTTAACCTATGTAATTATAATGAGGAAGTACCGTTTCACGGTCACAAATCATGTAAGTTTGACTAAAAGCTAGGTATTCACAAGTGTTACAAAGGCGATGACTCAAGAACCTTGTTTACTACCTGGGAGCGTTTACAGCGCAAGCAGTTTTTTGTTTGTTTGTTTGTTTTTGTTTTTGTTTTAAATTGTGCTGTAATTTGCTTCTCTGCATTAAAAATACTTAATGGTTTGTCGTTGTGCTCGTGGTTGTTGTTTTGAGACAGGATTTCTCTGTGGAGCCCTAGCTGTCTTAGAAATCACTCTGGACCAGGCTCGCTTCGGACTCAGAGATACGAAGCCTGCCTAACTTATTTTTTAAAGTTAAATTTAAAGAATATTTTAAAGTAATGAGGATTAAGCCTAGGGTCTCATGCATGCTAGGTGGTGCTCCAACACTGAGCTACAGCTGCGATCCAATTCATGACTTTTTGAGATTGTAATTCATGATAGTTACAATTTCAGGCTTTATGAACGCACAGCTTTGACTGTAGGGGGACAACACAAGCTAATTAGATCATTCGTCCCCTAGACTTCCTGATGTAAAACATTGCCATGACTATATGTCCATATACTAATATTTTGAAGAAAACAAATTTTATAAAGCCAAGATAAAACCTTTGTTTTATTTTTAGTTTTGTTTTGAGAGCCAAAGGTACATTTTAAATTTAATCACTATGCCTAAAAGATCCAAGAAACAAAAATTGCCTCTGATCCGCAAGCCCCTTGCCCAAGGACAGATAGTTCCTGAAATGCTGGAGGCTATTGATTATGGGAGATAATATTCCACACTTTTTTTTCACTGCCCTAAACAAGTTTGCTCGACCCATCCACACCATATGGGCTTGATGACATGTGGGTCTGAGGTTCATAGGCAGAAAATAAATCAGATGTTATTTGCCATTGATTGGATGTAGACTCCAGGTACATCAGGATGTAGGTTTGCCCCTGATGGAAAATGCATTGACACATGTTTTCCTTAAGCCTCTGCAAACTGTGATTCTGGGTCATATCCCAGGAGCCTGGGTATGGAGCTGGCCAGAGCCCATCCACCTGGCCAGTACTTCATTAAAGTTTGCTTCAAATCTGGCTTTAAAGTGTGGTAGTGGTCTTATTCTTGATCTGAGCGATTAACAATTTCTCTTGTTGAGTTTCTGCTTTATTTTTATAGATGCCATCAATTTGAATATTTACAAAATGCGTGAAAAAGAATAGCACGGCCTAGAATGTGAGCTACCCTGAGTTTGATTCCTAGTGATGACACATACACACACCCTTGGCATTAGCAAACTCTTCACAGGATGTAGAATTTCCATGTTACGCCAATGGAAGCTATAGATACTTGAGAAATTAACTTGGATCTGGCCCTTTCAAACTCTTAAGTCAGCTATGGATTAATGATACCCATAATATGCTGGGTAATTCTATCCTATCTGTCTCCCAGTACATTTCTTACGTGTACATTCCTTGTATGCATTTAATTTAAAAGTATCATAAGGTTAGTTAGATTAATCCAGTGTTTCATATTAAATTGATTCATAAGAAGGGAGAATGGGGCGGGAGGGGGGGGGAAACAGGCTAGAGAGATGGCTCAGAGGTTGGGAACACTGATTCTTCTTCCAAAGGTCCTGGGTACAATTCCCAGCAACCACATAGTGACTCACAGCCACCTATGATGACAACCTTCCAGACATTACCACCAGCAGCAAAAATCAAACAAACAAAACAAAGCAAAACCCTACATAATCAATGGGACTGTCAATATGACAGAATTTGCTTTTTATGGCTAATTAAGCATACACAGCACATCTGACTTTAAAATACGCAATTATCTATTAGTCATAGAGTGTTTGTGATAGTTTCCTTGATGGCCAGCTTGCTTCCATTGAAAGATGCCTACAGGGTTAGTAAGCACACTTCTGAGGGAGTCCATGAGGCTATTTTCTAAAAGAGATGAGATTGTGGGGGCTTTGACCTAATCACTGGTTTAAGCACTTGAAAGACTCAATATTTAAATAGGTAATTAGGTGGGGATAAATTAGGAAAGTTGTACCTAGTTGGAAGTAGGTTACTTGTGGAAGGGGATAAGGGGGCATTTCTTGACCCTGGTCCTTCCTGTTACTCCACTACACTTCCTGGTTACCTTGTTCCATCTTAGTCCTTCGGCAGTGATTTTCTGCGTTGCATCTGGCCCAAAGCCAAAGAACCAGCTAACCATAGACTGAAGCCATAGACCAAAAGAAACCTTTCTTTCTTTGTCTAATTGCTTATCTCTGGTATTTGTTACAAAAACAGAATGTCTGGCCAGCATGAGGTCCTTCAGCCTTCAAAGAAGCAACTCAAGGTAAACATGCAAAAAAAAAAAAAAAAAAAAAAAAGGGGGGGGGAGGGGTGTGTGAAGTTCCCTGGGCTCGAACCTGGAGACCACATGGAGTGCAGATGGACCCTGGAATTAGAGTGGCAACTAACTAACAATCAATAGGAAATTGAAGGGGAAGTCTGAAAGGAGACTTCCCTAACGTGCCTCCAGACAAAAAGTTTGAACTAGCTGAGGATGACCTTGAATTTCTGATCCTCCTATCTTCGCCTTCCTAGTGCTAAGACTAATGGTGTGAGTTCAGTGTTCTAAATTATTTTATTTTAGTTATGTATACCTGTTTATAGCTGTGTGTGGATATGTTCATGTTAACTAGGGCAGGTGTCTCTAGAGGTCAGAGAGCATCAGATCCACTGAGCTGGCTGGAGTCTAGGCAGGGGATGAGCTAGGAATAGAATTCTGGTCCTCTGCAGGAGCAGTACAGACTTAAGCACTGAGCCATTTATTTCTCCAGTCTCAAAATTCACATTACCACTTGTCTCTATTAAGGTTTCTATTACTGTGATGAGACATCATGAACAAAAGCAAGTTGGGAAGGAAAGGGTTTATTTGGCTTACCATTGACATTGTTACTCCATCATTGAAAAAAAAAAATGTTGGCTAGGAACTCAAACAGGGCAAGGTTCTGGAGTCAGGAGCTGATGCAGAGGTTATGGAGGAGTGCTGATTACTGGCTTGCATAGAACCCAGGACCGCCAGCTCAGGAATGGCACCACCCACCCAGGAATTATTTATTAAGAAAAAGCCTTATAGCTGGATCTGATAGAGGCATTTTTTTCAGCTGAGGCTCCCTCCTTCCAGGTGACTCTAGTTTGTGTCAAATTGACATAAAACTAACCAGTCCACCTGATCTTTCATCTAAGTTTCCCAGGTCAGAGAATTGCAAAACTTTCCCCTCGGCCTTCTAATCATCATCCCATATGTTATGCATTCCACTGAAGATTCCTCTGTTGCCATCTTTCCTCTCCAGCCTCTTAACTGGTCTTATTCACAAACTGCCTTCTACCTGAAATGCAATATCCTGTTTTTCACTAGTTAAAAACAAAAGCCTGGGGGCTGGAGAGATGGCTCAGCGGTTAAGAGCACCGGCTGCTCTCCCAGAGAACCCGGGTTCGATTCCCAGCACCCACATGGCAGCTCACAATTGTCTGTAGTTTCAGTTCAAGGCAAACACCAAGGCAAATAAACAAATAAAAAGTGTTTAAAAAAAAAAAAAAGCCAAGGCTTCTAGCAGCACATGAAGTATTTTGGACAGGGAAGGCAGATCCTTCTCCAGTGTCTTGCTTAATTTGTTTTAAGCCTGAGAACAATTTTACTAGAGTTTAAGAGGAAAAATGGTACAGGTTTGATAAGACTACTAGCAGCTGCCACACAAAGGGGTAGAGGGAAAAGTCATGCCTTTTAAATTAGGCTTGAAGGCAGGGTGTGGTGGTGTACACCATTAGTCCCAGCACTTGGGAGGCAGAGACAAAAGGATCTCTGAGTTTGGAGCCATCTTGGTCTACACAGAGAGCCCCAGGATAGTGAGGGCTACATAGGGGGAGACCCTGTCTCAAAAAACAAACAACCAGGAGGTAATGGCACAAGCCTTTAATTTCAACACTCAGAAGGCAGAGGCAGACAGATCTCTGAAGTGTCTGAGGTCTCCAGAGGGAGTTCCAGGACAGCCAGGGATGTTATAGAAACTTTGTCTCAAAACAAACTAA
Source organism: Sigmodon hispidus (assembly GCA_004025045.1). Classification (NCBI taxonomy): domain Eukaryota; kingdom Metazoa; phylum Chordata; class Mammalia; order Rodentia; family Cricetidae; genus Sigmodon; species Sigmodon hispidus. The sequence goes on from PVIH01003124.1 coordinate 63,353, forward strand.
AGATAGACATGCTATAGAAATAGAGATAGCTTATTAGGAAAGGAAAAAAATAATCTTAGGAATGGAAGTGAGCTAGTGAGCTGAGCAAAGAGCTCACAAGGGTAGTTAATTTCTTGGTCTTTAACAATGCATGTAGTCAATGCCAGCATGCTTGTTTGAACCTTGCTCATTTGTGCAACACTTTTACATAACTTTTTCCCTAATGCTTACTTAACTTGCATCTCCTAGCTCAAGTTCTAGAAGCTTTCTCTGACATGCCACTATCACTTTTTCCCAGCTCCCTTCAGGCTACAGGGCCTTACACCACTGGCCAAACTTGATTGTAATTGGCTTTTTACTTAATCTCTCTTTTGCTATTTGTATTCTCAGCTGCTTAGATAACAGGCTGGGGTAAATGCAGAGAATGAGAGTGAGTGAGTGAAGGAATGAATGGCTGAAAACACTCTTAGCCATATCCTAGAATGAACTTGTCTTTAGTAACCTCTAAAATCACCTGGTCAAGCTTAGAGGCTGTGACTTCTACAGGTTATTTATGGAAGATTCTGAGTAATTTATCATGGCACTGGGATCAAACCCCAGGCCTTGCACATACTCAGTGGCACTCTAGAACTACAACCACAACCCTTAAGCTTTTTAGGTTTTCCCCTTTAAAGACCTCTCATTTGGCCACTCAGCTCCTTTCCTGAAGAACAATGAACCAGAGTAGCAGCAGTTTGAAAGGGTAGTGGGACTATGGTTACAATAGGCTCTAGAGCTTTCGGTGTGAACAAAAGTTGTATGCTTCATTATTTGTTTGACTGGGTCTCATGAGACCCAACCTGGCCCCTAAGTCAGTATGTTAAGAATAAACTTGAACTACCCTCCTACCACCATGTGCCAATGGCTAGGATTCACAGGTGTGTACCACCATACTTGGAGGTTCTGAACTTTATGTCATAAAGTGTACATCTTTAATGAACAAGACTTTCTGTGCCACTTTTTGAGACTTTGGTTATTTACTGACCCTGTAGAGCAAATCCTTGAAGTGTATGGGTTGAACAAGTTTGTGTGACTGCAATGACATTTTATAAACAAGGGATGAGAACACTTTATGTCAAGATTGTCCTCTCTGCTATTGACTGTAGAAATGAGCCTCCTTGAAGATGTGGTTTAAGTGAGAGTAAGGACCTTGACCTTGGCACAGTACATAGTCCTTGTGGGAGAACTCCAGGATATTGGAGTAAAGTTCAGCAGTGTTCTGGTGTAAGCTGTTCTCTGTTTATTTCATTATCACTACTCAACAGCTCCACAGCATGAGTCCTCGAAGCCTCAGTTTCTAATTGTTTGAATGGGGTGGGGAACAGTGGCCACCTTCCTCTTCAGTGACAACTCTTCTTCTCCCACAGGATGAATATCTCCTCTGCTGATTTTCAACTGTTCTGAAATGAAGGCTGTGGAAGGCGAACATAATGAAAAATGCTGGTCATTCTTACTTGCCTAAAACAGCCTGGTGAACCATCTCTGTGATGAAAGTCTGTGTTCCTCTACGTTTAAAGGTCAGTGAATGCAATGGTTTGAAATTCTGCTGAGACATAATGTTGAATCATATTGGACTATGACCCTCAGGATCCACATCCCAACTCATCACGTCACATTAATAGATCAAAGAGGGATCATTGCACATTGTGGCTGTTTGATTGCCCCTAATGTAGGAATTAAATTATGTAATGTTGCTCCAGATCTTGGCACAGAGCTGTTATGTCTCATATCTCTTGCCATGGTTTTCACCTTGTTAGAAAATAACAAAACTTTACAGAAATTTAACATTCAATCTTGTAATAGTACTCAGATAAATTGAACAGATAAGTGTTTTTTCCAAGAACTTGATACCAAAACAATTGCTCACAATACAGTTTTGTTGACATGAATCTGAAAACTCCAGTACTGGATGCTGAATTTTTAGGATGTTCCTCGAAGTGGTGCCTTAAAAGAAATGGCACTAGCCTTATGAACCTGTGCAGATAGCTGAGACTTCAGAGGCAGTAACACAGCCAGAAGAGGTCACATGAGAAGATAAGAGGCTGAACCACTTCCACGCCAGTTACTCCCTAGGCTGAAGGTAGTTAACAGAGGTCATAAACCTGGGTTAACCACACCCAGCTTTGAATTCCAAGCCTGACTAACCAAACAGCTATGTGTGCCTCAACAAATGTTTTTGCCAAGCACCTTTTTTCACTGTCAGAATGATCCCAACAGTTTCCTCTTAAAAGTTATGTGGCCAGAGAATTTGTTTCTCTCAGCTCTCTACTTTATACTCAGAGATCCTCTTAGGCAGGAACCTTTGGCAGGAATACATAGACATCCTTTCTAGGCCCATATCCAGAGTCCAGGGCCTGAACTATGCACAGGGGAAGTAAAATGTTGTCATTGTTTGTAAAAGGTCTTCTTCGTTTGAGGCAGGACCTAAGTGTCTCCAGTTGGCCTGGAGCTTCCCCAGATTGCCTATACTACCACTCCTGGCCTCTTAAGTTATTTGAGATTGATTTATTTGAGATGAGCTCTCCAAACCTCCCAGACTTGGGTTCCTGGGCTCAGGAAATTTTCCCCAGCTTAAGAGCTGAAGACCTTCATTTTGAAGGTCTTTAAAACAAAGTACAACTGCTTATGGTTCCAAAGGCTGGATTTAAACCCATATATCAAAGAGCTAAGAATTTTTTTTTCCAGGGCTGGGGATTAAATCCAGGCCAGGTAGGGACATGCTAGGTAAGCTCTCTACCCTTAAGCTACAGTCTCCATCCCTACATTTTTTTTTTATGGGAAGCAGGCCCAAAATCAGCAATATTAGTTACGTTTCTCTGTGCTAAGACAGACAATGACAAATGTCACAATGCAAAGTGTTAAAGCTATTCTTCCACTCATGAGCCTGGACTGATGTTGAAGAATTGAAATCTAAGAGCTTGAGAGATGGTTCAGCTGTTAAGAGCACTTACTACTCAGTTTGGTTTCTAACCCCTATAGGATAGTTCATAACCTTTCCACACATTCTTCTGGTCTCTGTGGCCACCAGGCATGCACGTAGCACACATGCATACAGATAGGCAAAACACTGGTACACATAAAATTTCTAAAGAGAACAAATCACACTAGACAGGTCTCCCTCTGTTCACCACTATTTACTGCCCAGCAGGAGTAGAAGCAAATCAGACAATATAGCTTTTTAAAAATTATTTAATTTAGTAGGTTTTTTTTTTGAAAAAAAGCAATAAGGCAAAAAAACTGAAAATATATATATATATAGTCTTGTTTCACTTTCCTGTGACTTTATTCCATCTTCAGGACTTCTAGGCTTCTTCCGTTAGCAGGGATCTGGGAATTAAGCTAGAAATGTAGTGCAGATATAGAGGAAAAGGGGCTAAAATGAAGTTCCTTGGGAAATTTCCATTATATCTAGTCTGCAGAGATGGTGCCCATTTTATGGGCCTCCTCAGAATAACCCTTGTGCTAGGGAAAGCCTTCTTAATAGGAAAGCTCCCAGTGATCAATCTTTGATCATATTTGATCTGGGGAAGGAAAACTGGGGAGGGGGTGTGTGTGACTAAAAGTACTAATTTACCCAGTAAAACCCCATTTCCCTGGAGGAACAGCTTCCTCTGGAATGGTATTTTCCCCAAGGACCCACACTGGCTGAGGCTCAATAGTTAAGGAACAAAAACAAAAACATTAACAAAAAGTACATAAGGAAGGCACCTCAATTTATGACCCTCAACCAAAGGTGGGTTGCACAAGGGTTAAATTTCTGAACATGAAATTAAAATATAGAAAAAATGAAAGGCAGAAGCCAGGACCCAGCAGGAGCAGTTCCCACAGGGCACAAGGGCTCTCATCCTTGGAAGAAAACTCTTTTGGGATTTAGCCTGAGCTGGTTGGGAGATAAGGAAGCTAGAAATCACCTCCTGACATTCTACCTGTACTCCTAAGGAAGGAAACTGAGGCAGGAAAAAGACTAGGACTTCCTTTCCACGAGCCAGGTGATCAGGAAAGCAGAGCAGAGGCAGCAGTGAGCCACCGTGACACAAACCCTCCTCCTTGTCCTCCTCGTCCCTGTTCATTAACTGCCTGCCACACATGACCCTGCCTGGGGTTGCAATGCCCCTCCTCAAAGATGGAAAGCAGATGAGAATCAACCCATATTAACACAAGTCCGAGAGAGTCCCAGGGAGACAGCTGATATAAAAAAACCAAGAATTCTTCATGGGAAAGAGAAAAACAAACAAAAAAATTAGATTTTTCTCTACATACATATATATATATATATATATAATATACAGATGATTTAACACATTATTCCAGAGGTGGCTCCATCCCATCGGACTTCCAAGAAGATGAAAACATTTGTTGCAGAGAAACTTCTCTCAGATTCTGAAGTGTACAGAATGGGTCAAGCAATGTTTTGCTCCAGACTATGGCATATACCCAAACTGGTCTTGTGCCAAGAGAGAAGCCAGAAAGGCAATGAAAGACAGGATGAGGAGGGACTGGGAAGGTACAAGTGGCTAGTAGTCTTCTTCCACCCTGTCTGTGTTTTCAGAGGTTCTCCACCTGAGGAAGACCATAAAACCCCTTATAAAGACAGCATGGCCTTCTTGTCAACTACCAAAGAGGCCTCTGGTTGCTGTCAAAGAAGACAGAAAAAGAGCGGTGTTGTATACAAGTGAAGACAAAATCTCCAAGAATGTAACTCAATATTCCAGCCCTAGAGAACAATCTCTCCTGCAGATACTCGAAATCCTTAGTTATCTACACACGACGCCTCATTAAACCAACTCCACATGTGAGCACATTTCTTAACATGAGACCTGTGCATGATGCCTCTGCTGGTTAAGTCTTATGTGTTTCTTTTTAAAGGAACTTTAAAATCAGTTCTTGCTCTGAACAGCACCAAAATGCTCATGAATCACAATCTTATGCAGATCTTGGCTGAGCAAGACATTACAAGGGGAGGGTGAATGACATCACCTTATATGGGGGCAGAAGGAGAAGACCACGAACACTTACTTGCCTTTGCAGATGTATAGTAACACTAACTTTCAGCCACTAAACCGCTCCCTTACAAACATGGGTATCTACTACGTCGATTTCAGCGTCAATCAGCTAAGGCAACCAGCCAATCACCACCACGGGTGTCTGCTTCTGGTGATTGATTTGGAAAAAGTGATTGGTTAAGACAGACAAATTTGAGGAAAGCACTTGGTAAGAGTCCCAACTGCCAGCCTTCCTGCACATCCTCTGCCGTCTTCTCCGATCGACCCTCTTCCTTTGATTTATAGCAGCTTCAGAAAATGTCTGGGCAAGAGCCCCAGTCCTGCTTTTCCTTACATTCCCAGTATTCACCCCTATATACATGGGTTAGCTCCTTGGTGACAGGGTCCTTCTTCCGCTCAAACCACAGTGCCTTATAGGGGTCATATGGTGTGCCTAAAAGGGAAGAAAATGAAAAGCAAGATTAGAGCTGGCACTTGCTATGCACCAAGAAATCAGAACAGAGGACAGGTTTGTTACCATCTTCTGTGGCTTTCATAGCTTCTGCTTCTCTCTTTTTCCTGGAAAGTCTCTGTTTTTCCTCCAGGCGCTGCTTCTCAGCATTTGCTTCATCCCAGCGTCCATTTTCCATCAGTCGCTGGTCAGGCCGCAACCGGCTGTCTGTGGGTGCAGTGCCACCTTCCCAGGCATTGAGAGTGAGGGCGAGCTCTGAGAAGTAGTACATGTTTTCTGCATTCTTCCTAAGAATAAACAAGACAAAGAAAGGGCAGCTCTATAGCTTCAATCCAACTCAAAGAGCAACAATTTGGAACACTGTCCTGCATCTAAGTGTCCCACCAGCGAATAAACTCCAAAGACTTATCAGGTAACCCCAAATAAAAGAGCAAAACTGTACCACTCCCACCCTTCCCCAGCATCACTTCATTCAATAGTTATTGCAGCATCTGCAACACAGAATTATCTACATTTATCAGGAAGAATGAAATCTTCAAAACTGCCTCATTCCCATTTCCTTTGCTTCCTTTTAGACCTCTTTCCAGGATAATCTGGCCATTTCTGTACATGGCATATTAGGAGATGACAGGAGATAAATGGCCTGCACTGTCTCCAAAATTCTGAGCATTATCTCGGGGTCTGTACCTTTCTCCCCTGGCTGCTTTTGACAAGTTCTGCTCTGTCTGAATTGCAGCAAGAATGCAGGGCATGGAGGTGAATGCCTGTAACCCAGCTCTTGGGAGGCACAAGTGGAAAGATCAGATCAGGACTTCAAAGGAGCCTGAGCTATACAGTAAGACCAGCCTGGACTACATGATACCCTGTCTCAAAAACAGAACACTAGGGGCTGGAGAGATGGCTCAGCGGTTAAGAGCAACGTCTGCTCTTCCAGAGGGCCCGGGTTCGATTCTCAGCACCCACATGGCAGCTAACAACTGTCTGTAGTTCCAGTTCCAGGCAAATACCAAGGCAAATAAATAAAGTTGTTTTTTTTAAAAAAAAAAAAAAAAAAAAAACAAAAAAAAACAGAACACTAAATTATAAGGAGACCCCATATTGCATTGAGCTTGCCAGTGGCGACTGCCAGGAATGTCCTAGGATCTATTCTGGGTGGTTGTTGCAGAAGACTGAATTGTTTGGGAATATTTAATAACAGTTGAGTATTTTTCCATGTGGTTGTTCAATTTTTATGGCCTTGCTGTATACTTTTCCCTCTTTTTGACAGTAAACTTTTGCCTATAGCTTAGTTTGATATTCAATTTATTAGTGCTGCTCTGTATCCCAGGAGGACTTTATGTGGTTTATTGCCAGTTTTCTGTTTATTTTTCAGGTTTGTACTACAAGATTAAATAATAAAAACAAAGTTTTTTTTCTTTTTTTTTAAGAAAAAAATAGGGGCTGGAGAGATGGCTCAGCGGTTAAGAGCACCGTCTGCTCTTCCAGAGGACCCGGGTTCGATTCCCAGCACCCACATGGCAGCTAACAACTGTCTGTAGTTCCAGTTCCAGGCAAACACCAAGGCAAATAAATAAATAAATAAAGTTTTTTTTAAAAAAAAAAAAAAAAAAAGAAAAAAATAGTGGCTGGAGGGAGAGATGGCTGAGCAGTTACGAGCACTGACTGCTCTTCCAGAGGACCAGGGTTCAATTCCCAGCACCCACATGGCAGCTCACAACTGTCTGTAGTTCCAGATGCCAATTCCAGGCAAACACCAAGGCAAATAATTAAATAAGTAAGTTAAAAAAAAAAATAGATTCAAAAAAAAAAAGATTCTTTTGAGTCATGATTCAGTAGACTTTAGAAAGGAGAACTACAATTTGGTGTATGTTTAGTGAGACAGAGTCTTGAAACAAAGCATGCTTCAATTCCAATTGTGTGTACAATTTCTGGTAATCCCTGCACAGGCTCTGCTCTCCCTGGACAGTCCCAGAGATAACCACGAAGAAAGCAGACAGAACACCTTCATGCTGCACCAGAGTTAAGGGCAATGCCCCCAGGAGGCTTGCATGCGACACTCACGGTAAAGGATTCCTCTTCCACAGCATGACCCTACTTTCTTCTGCTTCGTGGCCTCTCTGCCGAGCATCACCCCCGTTTTCCCCAGAAGATGGCTGAACTTTGAAACAATCCATTTTCTCATCCCATGTCCCCAGGAGGGCAAAGTGAACTTTTCCTGATGGGTCTGTCACTTCTCCTGTCACCTACAAGGAAGGGGAGTACAGCTTTGGAGCAGAGTGACCACTGTGGGGTGGCTTACCCAACCAATTTAGAAAAATCGTGGGTAAGTCCAATTATCATAAACATCATAGATTTAGCCAAGTTTTCTTGTTGCTGATTTTTAAATACTACTTGAACCACAGTCATAAATTGATGGCTTTATCAGCTAAGCTTCTTTACTGCACGAGAATTTCTGATGCAAGGATGTAAGAAGGAAAAGTACACAGCACTTAAAATTACTCTAGAAATCACACAGATCTACAAACACACTTGAATCCCCAACTAGTCTTCACTTTTCCCCCCAATTTTTTGAAACAGAGTTTCTTTGTCTAATTCTGACTGTCCTCAAACTCAAGAGATCTGCCTGCCTCTGCCTCCCGAGAGCTAGGATTAATGGCAAGCACCACCACTCCTGGATAATCTTCATTCCTACATGAAAATCTGAATCTGTGGCTTCAGATCCCCCTGTAATAGAAACAGTCACCTCTCCTCTGCATGTCACAGTGGTTCTACCATCTGCACCTTCTTCCTTTTTTCCATGTTTCCATAATCATGCAATGACTGTGCTGTCTTTGTTTTTTTTCCTTGTCTTTACTTTTAAAATAAATTTATTTTTATTTAGGTGTATGTGTGTGCATGTGCACAGGGGCATCTGGAGATCCCAAGGTGTCAGCTCCTTGGAGTTACAGCATTTGTGAACTACCTAATGTGGATGCTGGGAAATCAACTCAGGTCCTCTGGAAAAATAGTAGATGCTAATAATCACTGAACATTTTCCTCTCCAGCTCCTAAACTTGTCTTCCACTTCATCATTGTTCAGGTGAAGAAAATGTTTCAGTAATGCATTTGGCCTTTTTCTGGTTTTCTTCTTTATATCTTCTTTATGTCTACTTTTCCAGTCTCTATATTGAGGATACATGTCTTTCCACCCACCTACCTCTCTACATACTCACACATACCAGCCTTTCTCATGGATACACACTAAAAGAAAAATATTTATATTTCAACTTCTCTTACCTTTCTTGCTACATCCCGAGAGAAGTAGCTATAAGGAACAAATTTAAGGTTACACTTGTCTCCTGTCTTGTGATTTACGATGTCAATCTCACCAGACTATAAAGTGAAAAGAATCATGGATTAGTTTTATGAAGACTGACATGAATTTTACATGTGAATGCTCCCCTTTTTAAAGAAAAGTCCTAGCAGACCCAGGGCACTGAGGACCCCTCTATAATCATGGTATTTAAGGTTGGAATTGAGGTCAAACTGGTTTTTGTTTGAAATGCTTTAGCCTCTTCTCTAAACCTACTCTTCTGAACAGGTCCCTCACTAGGACCCTTCCACAACTTCTTTGCTTAACACAAATTACAATTTCAAAGTTCTACAGATCTTCCTATAGACTTCATCTGTTTTATTTTTCTCTCCTTTCCATGTTTCAAATATTCAGCTTAATTCTACATCTACCATAAAGGCCTTCTTCAGAAGACAGTATTACCTCCTTTTCTGGTTGTAGTTAAACCAGTCTTAGCCTAGAGCTAACACTTAACTAAATAGTCTCTTAGCATATCTACTGTACTAGGCAATGTTGTTGATATATTTCAACCTACACATGTCATATTTCCTCAATGACACAATAATCTTCTCTGACTCTGTAATGCTAGGACCAAGGACACCGCTTGGTAATACACATTTCACGAATAGCAAAAGCATTAAGAGCTGGGGCTATGTCTTATATCCCTTTATATTGTACAACATTGATGGAACCAACTTATAATTTGGTCATTTATAAATAGTAATTTGTAGACAGAATTTTATAAAAGGCAGACTATTGCCTGAGTGCAAATCCTTAGGAGATCCAGTAAAAACAGTCTGGGACCAGTTACTGGGTCCTAAATACAAAAAGATTACCTGAAGAGGTGCTCTGAAGTTCAGAGGTACTTTGGGTGCCTTTGCTCACCTGATCTATCCACAACTTGCCCACAATAATGTTGTGTACTGTTGTGGTAACTTTTTTCCAAGTGTAATGGTGCCCAGTTGCATGGAAAATGCAATGGATGGTACCTAGAAGCAAAAATGTATATCCAGGTATCAGAAAAACAGCATCATGCACACTAGAAGACTGATTTCCTTTTAACATTCCTTACTTTAAAAATAAAACAGCAAGAAAAAAAATAAAAGCATAACTTTCTTAAATGTTGTATTAGTTTACTTTTGTTTACTTGATTTTAAGGATAGGATCATGACTAGGTGATGTCAGATAATGACAACTGATGCATCTTAGCTAGGGAGTTGTATTTTATAATATCAATTTCAAAATTTACAGAAATAAGACATATGTGCCCCATCATGAAAAAACAAACAAACAAAACAAAACACCACTGCATTGTGAAAGGAAAAACATGTATTGGCAGTGAGGACTATTAATTAGCTGAGTGACCTTAAACTTATCTCTGGGTCTTAGTAAGAGTGGAGGAGTAGAAGAGAGCTTCAGAACTGGAACTGAACTCAGTCCCGGCTTTTCACTCTTTAGATGTGCAATCTTATGTTATATAATAATCTGTCTGGGTTTGCTGGGTTACTCCAAGTGAATTTTTTGGCTGCTTTAATTTCTCAAGAGAAATTATCTTAGGTGGGTTTGATACTTTATGCTGCTAAGGTAACTTTGTGGGTCACTGACAGTTAATGTTAATGAAATAATTCAAGATGAGAACAAGACAGGCTAGAAAGATCAACCGTGTGGTTGGCGAGTTGGGACTTTGAGTCACCCATTATCATCATACCCATTGTCAAGAAGGGGAGGCATATATTGAATTATACCCTATGAAATTCAATTAATTAAGCTCACATAATGAAAGCCCAATAAAATCTCTGGAGTCCAAGATTCAAGAATAACATGTTTTGATTCCTTTGGGAGAGGTATGCAGAACCCTCCTTGCTTCGGCTTCCAAATCTGTTCATCTTGTACACTCAATGACAACACTGAATGTATACACTTTCCTGACTTCCACAAGGCATTCCAGTAAGTTTTCAAAACTAACGAAGCTGGAGAGATGACTCAGTGGTTAAGAGCACTTTTTGCCCTTGCAGAGGACCCAATTTGGTTCTCAAAAACTACATAGTAGCTTACAACTGTCTATACCTCTAATTCTAGAGGATCTGTCTGACATTCTCTTCTGATCTTTGAGGATACTAGACATACACATGGTACGCATACACATATGCAGGCAAAAATACACACATAAAATAAATAAATCTAAATTTTTTTCCTCAATTTTTAAACCTGAGGGAACTTGAATATCCCTTAAATCCAAAGTATGGGAAGCTTAGCACCCCAAAATTTGTGGCTTATATCAGAAGCAAGGGCAATCCTGTTGGGGACCGTGTCCTTAACATATGGATTCTGTAAATAGTGTGTGTACTTAATGTCAAGATTGAATTTACAGTATTTTAACTTCCTTTGGTTGGTTTTATCATCTATAGACTTGGGAAACCACATCCTGAGCAGCAGTAAATACTTGTTTATTTGCTCATTAAGGTGATATAGTTTCCCAAATGAATTCTTTTTTTTTTTAAAAAAAACTTTATTTATTTATTTGCCTTGGTGTTTGCCTGGAACTGGAACTACAGACAGTTGTTAGCTGCCATGTGGGTGCTAGGAATCGAACCCGGGTCCTCTGGAAGAGCACACAGCGCTCTTAACCGCTGAGCCATCTCTCCAGGTTCCCCCCAAATGAATTCTAAATTAAAATCCATAGTAGAAGCAGAGGTATCTGAGAACTCAAAATGTGTGTGTGTTGAGAGCACTTGCTGTTCTTGCAAAGGACCTGAGTTCTGTTCCCAGAACTCATGTCAGGTTCTTACAACTGCCTGTATCTCCAGCTCCAGGGGACCCAATGCCTTCATACACAATTTCTGACTTTAAGCTTATTACAAAATTATAGTAATTTTGTACTATACTAGCATAATGACAACAGGTTATGGAACAGTTCAAAAATAAGACCTTACACATACTCTCAAATTATTTCTGATAAGGGTGCTAAGATCATTAAACAGGAAAAAGACAGTCTTATTTACATGCAAAATGAAGCTAGGCCTTTTCCTAATAGTATACACAAACATTAATCCCAAATGTCAAATGTTATACCTCAAACTATATGAAAGTCAGGCAGTGGTGGTGCACACCTTTAGTCCCAGCAGTCAGGAGGCAGAGGCAGGTGAATTTCTGAGTTCAAAGGGGGTGGGAGGATGGTGAGCAGAATGGGGGACACTCAAAAGAAATCAAAGGCAAAAGTTTCAAGACATCAGATTAGTAATGACTTTTTCTTTCTTTCTTTTTTTGGGGGGTTTTTCAAGACAAGGTTTCTTTGTGTAGCCCCAGCTGCCCTGGAACTCAACCATCCTCTTGTCTCTGCCTCTCTAGTGCTGAGACTAAAGGCATGTACCACTACTACCCAGCAGTAATGAGTTTTGGGAAATGACACCAAAAGTATAAGCAACAATAAAAACATAAAAAATAAACAAAATGGTCTTTTTGAAAATTAAAAATTTTGTATATCTAAGGGCAATACAATAAAGTAAAAAGGCAACTCACAGAATAAAAGAAAACATCTGTAAATCCTATTTTTTGTTTGTTTGTTTTTGTTTCTTGATACAGGGTTTATCTGTATAGACCTGGCTGTCCTGGGATTCATTCTGTAGACTAGGTTAGCCTTGAATTCAGAAATCCACCTACCTCTCTCTACCTCTCTAGTGCTGAGATTAAAAGGCATGTGCCTCCATTTCTTGGCCTGCAAATCTTATTGATTGATTGATTGATAAGGGAATGATATCAAGACCACATATAAAACTCCTAAAATACAACAAAACTCAATTTAAAATCTGGCAAAGGGGGTAAGGTGTGGTGACACACAGTTTTAATCTCAGCACTTAGAAGTCAGAGGCAAGTAGACCTCTGAGTTCCATACCAACCACAGATACATAATGAGACCCTGTCTCAAAAAACAACAACCAACAAAAACTGTCAAAAGGCACAGGTATGGTGGTACACACCTTTGATCCCAGCACTCCAGAGGTAGTGCATCTCAGTAAGGTTGAGGCCAGCTTGCCTGACATTTTGAGATCCAAATAGCTAGAGTTGTCTCAAACAACAAAATCTCAAAACAACAAATCCTAGAAACAACTGGCAAAAAACTTACAAACACTGCTCTAAAGTAAATACACAAATCGTTAAAAAGTACACTCCACAACACTGTTAAACCAAAAGCACATGAGATATACTTCATGTTAATCAGTGTAGATACTGTTGAGAATGAATGAATGAATGAACAACAAGGACATGGGATAACTACAGCCTTGGCTCACTATGTGGAGGGATATAAAATGATAGAGTTGGGGGCTGGAGAGATGGCTCAGAGGTTAAGATTGCTGACTGTTCTTCCAGAGGTCCTGAGTTCAATTCCCAGCAGCCATATGGTGACTCACAACCATCTGTGATGACATCTGGTACCCTCTTCTGTATTCATAATAAAATAAATCTTAAAAAAAAAAAGTAGAGTCACACTGTGGAAAGCAGTGTGGAATTTCTTAAAACACTGAGAGAATTCCTGTGTGATCCAGCAATTCCACTACTGGTATATACTACAAAGAATAGAAAGCAAGGACTCTAAGAGATACTCAGTTTCACAGAAGAATTTATATGCATTAGTGAAAACATGAAAGTAACTTGTAACCATCAATTTAAAACAAAACAAAACAAAAACCCAGTGTGTGTGCACGTACAGTATAATAGGAATAGTCAGCTTAAAAGAGAAACCCTAACATTGAACAGAGACAAGCCAATCACAAGAGAGCAAATGCTTTCCCGGCAGTTATGGCACACACCTTTAATCTCAGCTTTGGGAGGCAGAGGCAGAGGGATCTCAGTGAGTTCAAGGCCAGCCTGGCCTACAAAATAAGTTTCAGAACAGCCAGGGAAATCCTGTTGCCCAAAACAAAAAACAAACAAACAAACAAACAAAAAAGACAAATACTTTTAAGTCAGAGATCTGTCAAAATTATACAGACAAAAAGCAATGGTTTTCTGAATCTGGAGGAAGGACCAAATAAACAGGTACTATTTAATGAATAGTGAAACAGCATCGAACTATACACTTGACATGTATGAATGTATGAAATGCTTGTATATATGTGTGTGTATGTGTGCATATATATATATCTAAAATTACAATAAAATATTTGAGAGAAAAAAAACATACAAGAGGCCAAAAGACAGTAGAATAACATATTCAAGGTGTTGAAAAGACTATCAAAGAAAGAATTCTATATCCAGTGAAACTATCCTTCATAAGCAAGAACTCAGTCATTCCTAGATCAGTAAAACTGAAATAATCAGTCTCCTAAGAAACTCAGAATGCACTAGTTAATAACTTTAGTCCACATTAGAAATTAAGAGACCAGTAAAGCCAGCTATGTATTAAAAATAGTATGGAACTTTTTCTTATAAACTTATAAAATATCTGTATGTTATAAAATATCAATATAAAATTATGTGATGAGATTATTAAGTATAAAAATTTGGCTCTGTGGTTAAATGTTCTTCCTGAGAACTCAAGGTTGAATGTCATTACAAGTATCTGGTCCTGCACAAGTGTCTGTAACACTAGCTCCAGGGGATCTGACACCTCTGGCTTTTATGGGAACACACTCATATATATGTACACACTCATATACAAACACACACACAGACAAATTAAAAACAGTAGAAATAAATCTAACAGGGTTTCTCTGTATAATAGCCCTAGCTGTCCTGGAACTTGATTTATAGACCAAGCTGGACTTGAACTCACAGAGATCCACCTGCCTCTGCCTCTCTCATGCTAGGATTATAGGCATGCGCCACAGGCCTAACAAAAATAAATTTGAAAAGACCTGACATACACAAATACACACAAGAAAATCAGTGCAGAGTGAGGAATGGCAGCAGCTGCAAAGTTCTGGTGTGCTTCCAACTTTACAGGTCAGGGCTCCTGCTCCCAGGCTTCATCTTTTTGATCCTGACACAAAAATAGCTTGTAATCCAATAAAATAAAGTTTCATCTTACCTGGGACTCAGTCATTACATAAATGACACCTAATCCATCGAGCAGAGGAAAAAGGACCCTAGGAGAGAGACTAGCCAAGAAACCTAATCTCATAATCTTAAATGTTCTATGCACAGACAGGACTCGAGTAATGGGGAAACACCATTTTTTTAAAGGCATGCTAGAATCCATATTCTAAAGTAGTACTTAGGGACAAAAAGTAAACACACTACAGAGACAAAGAAAGAATTTATGGCAGGATGGGTCTTAAAACAGTGCCTGGCCTCCTTACACATTTGATAGCTGGGAAGTGAAATGACTGATAGCTAGTGATGTTGGTGCCTAAATCAGAGCTCCCATCTCTTGATGCCTCAAACAGTGGCCTCCTCCATCATGCCAAAACACCTTTTACTAGAACAAACATGGCGGCCTTACCGAGGGGCATAATGGAGAGGTATTTGCCTCGAAACTTGCTGGTGATTTTGATTTCTTGACGCAACGTCCAGCCATTTTTGGATTCAGCATGGTGAGCAGCAGCAGGGGGATGATGACTCACCTTCAAGAAATCAGGTTTGAATTAAGAAAGACGGCTGGAGAAGAGGAAGATATGGCCTACTAATTGGAGATAAACACCTAAGAGTCTCCCTTGATATTTTTACAACCACGACAATGAATGACAGGCCTGGTGTACCGAACCCTGATGAAAAAGACACAGACTGTGCTGACTGAGACTGGAATCTCAGGAACTACCCAGTTATAAGAAAGGAAAAGTGTTACAGGTCTGGACTCTTTACCTGCTCACAGAGGGATCGATACCCACTCTCCTCCAGTCGGTCCAGTTCAAAGGTCTCCCCAAGGAGAGGGTTGAATGGCTTGCTGGTTCGGAAGACAGTAGTAGAATAGGAGGAAACAGTGAAGGCTGCAACATAGCAGAGTTGTTCTAGAGAGTTCTCACATTTTGCAGCTCGGTCTAATAGCTCATGGTATTCCAGATCTTCAGTAAGGCGCTGAAGCATGGACAAGGGCTCATTAAAGTTTACCTGTAAGAAAGAGAACAGATCTAATGCCCTCATGGAAGACAGCTGGAAAAAGACGCTGCGATAGACGCTCAGGTGAAGCAACAGGAGGAAGAAAAAAGAAGTTGTAGCTCTCGGATTAGACTTCAGGTGACCCACTCTCCTTTGTTAACAGGAATCACTGATTTCTGTCATTTCAATAACTATAAGCTCTTGAGATGGAAATAATGCCTCTTCTATTCAGTACTGTAGACCCAACAACAGCCAGAAGTGACTGACCATAGGAAACCTCCTAAGACAGGAACTGACTGGATGAATTACTAAAGGATTAAAAAAATCTCAGAAGTGTACCAAGAGAAGAAGCTAGTTATTGAACATTTTGGGGGGAATGATAACAAAGAGGTAATAAATTATAAGTACAAGAGTATCCTGACAATTGAAATAATTGCATTGCCAAAATTAGCTTCTACTCTGGACTAGTGGCTTGCTGAGTCTTGGTCAGAAGCTGACTTTTGAGGCTAGACAGTGTTGCTAGATTTAGACTGCTGTGCTGGGGCTGAGAGGAAGCAGGGCATGCTCTTACTTTTCAAATCTTACAGCTAACTTATAGCACCCCATCACTAGATGACCCAAGTGTGTAGAGAGGGGTTCAGGGAATGAAGAAGCACTTATCCTAGGGGAAATATGCACCTATTCATTACACAAGTATTAAAGAGTGTGTGTGTACCAGAGCCTACACTTCCTGCTTGGTGAAGTGAACAAGAGACACCGCTCCCCACTGCTCCTCCCTCAAGGACCTCTGGAAGAACAGTGCTCTTAACCCCTGAGCCATCTCTCCAGCCTCGAAAATAAGTTAATTTCTAAGGTAACTCTGAAATCTTAAATAATTTTGCCAGTTTAATATTTGTTCTAAGGCCAGGCATGGTGGCACATGGCACTACCCAACATTTGGAGTAGCAGAGGCAGGTGGATCTCTGTGAGTCTGAGGCCAGCCTGGTCTACATAATGAGTTCCAGAATAGTCAGAGTTACATAATAAAGACCCATGTATCAAAAAAACAGAAACAAACAAGTAAGAAAAATTTGGTCTAGGAGCTGGGCACAGTAGCTCCTTCAACAGTAGCTCTTACTCTGCAAGCATGAACACCTGAGTTCAAATCCCAACTACTTACATTTAAAAAAAAAAAAAGGTAGCATGGCTGCATGTGTTTATAACCCCAGCACTGGAGTGGAGGGGGTGCGGGTGGGAAGCACAAGTAGAGACTGACACCTCCCAAGATCTCAGTGGTTATTTAGTCTAGCTGAAATGAGGAACTTCAAACCTAGTAAGAGATCATCTCAAGAGAATATGTGACAGAATGCTGGGAGAGGTCCTCTTCTGACCTCCCTGTGCACAGCCCCCCTCCCCCATATAAATATTTTGGGTTACAGTTAGGGAAAGAAATAAGTATTTTGGGTTAGGGAAAAGAAAGAGAAGGGAATAGAGAGATAGCTCAGTGCTTAGCAGCACTTGCTGTTCCTCCATTAGCAATATCCATCAATTAGCTCGAAAGCACCTGTAACTCCTGCAGGGAATCAGCTGACTCTGTCCTCCAGCCATCTGAACTCACATGCACATACGCACATACCAACCTATCTATATATATCTATATCTATCTATCTGTTTATCTCTCTATCTCTATCTATCTCTCTATATATGTAGATATAGATATAGATAGAGAGAGAGAGAAAGAGAGATTTACAAAGAGGGAGAAGAAATTTTTCTCTAAAAAGAAGCTGGGAATCATCAAATAATAAACAAACAAATAAATAAAAGAAGCGGGATTCCCAAGCAAGCCTATAATATTTCCTCAGGAGAAAAGCTGCATGAGGACAGCTATTAGTTCTAGTTCTAGTTCAGACACAGGAAGAGGAATACTGTTCCTTCTCTTGAAGACTAATTAAGCACTGTTTCAGTAAACAAAGAACATTTTCTTTCTTACTGCACCTTTCTGTCTCCTATCCCCTCCTTGCCTCAGCCTCCAGAGAAGCCTACACTACAGAAAATGCAGAAATGTGGTAGCAGTAAGGTCTGAATCCTTACTGCAGCTGAATCTCTTAGTGTCAACACTTCAGGTAGAATAAAGAAAACTTTTCACACATTCAGAGGGAAATCATGACAAACTGTCCTACTGCTGCTACCACAGAACAGAACCTGGACCAGAGTCTGCACATCACTGTCACTGCTTTTCATTTTCATTCATAACCCACCTTCTAATAAATGTTTCAAGAACCCCAGTTTCTCTGAAAGAGCCAAGCTCTGTACAATGGCCATTTTATCACTCAGAGGCCAAACACAAACAAATGAGTTTGAATACTTTAAGCAGAAGGAAGCAAGGACATCACTCACTGCCAATGAGAGTTAGTTAGCCACAAAAGACAATCAGAGATTAGCAACACAGGCAGCCATGAGCAGGAGGCAGGGGTGCAACTCAGAGGCTGGGGGAACATGGCAGAAGCTTGACACCTTGAGGAGCTCAGGGAGGATTGTCTAGTGAAAACTAGTCACATAGATGCTGCCAGAAGACTGCCTAGGAGGGAGCCACGATCACCTGGTGCTGTCTTAAACAGCCAGTACCCAGCCAGATGCTAGCAGGAACAGGTTCTAAAAACCATGGCCTACATCAGCTTTCCCATGATAAAATGTTGCCTGAAAAGATGACTTGTCTAGAGGCAGGTACAGGGCTTCACATTCCTAATGGCACTATCAGTAAGAAAAGAAGACACAGGTCATCTAACAGCAGAAGGTGTTTAATAGTAGGATCTACATTCTGAGACAGTGATGGCCTGCCTTTCCAGCCCACCTGTCTACTAATGCCTATAAGGTGCTCAATGCTCAAACAAGTGAGTCTTCTTCTACTTAGGTTTCCCAAACACCAATTATTTAGAAGGTTCTCCAATATATTCTCATTAAGATCCTTTTATTGTCTGTAGGTCAACTTTCATTTTATTTTAATTAACTAATTACCACTACTATGTTTATTTGGTTGGTTAGGGTTTTGAGACAGTTTCTCTGTATAACAGCCCTGGCTGTCCTGAAACTTGCTCTGTAGAACAGGCTGGCCTCAAACTCACAGAGATCTGCAGGCCTCTGTCTCCCAAATGCTAGGCTTAAAGGTGGGCACCAACACTGCCTATCTATTACTATCACTATTACTATCCCATTATCAATATTATTATTCTGCAGTATAGAGATGGAATGTAGGGCCTTAAACATCCTAGTCAAGCAATCTTATCACTGAACTACATTCTCACCCTTGGGAATCATTCCTTTTATTTTTTATTTTTTATTTTTTTAAATTTTTTTTTCTCTTTCCTTTTTTTTTAAACTTTATTTATTTATTTATTTAGCCTTGGTGTTTTCCTGGAACTGGAACTACAGACAGTTGTTAGCTGCCATGTGGGTGCTGGGAATCGAACCCGGGTCCTCTGGAAGAGCAGACGGTGCTCTTAACCGCTGAGCCATCTCTCCAACCCCCAAAAAATCATTCCTTTTAAAAACTAAACCTTATACGTGTGTATAAAAACCTAAACTACCTCAGTATTTGCTGAATATCCATGCCAGGCAGTATGCTGAGCGTCAAGGACATGCATAGCAACAATACAGTTCCTACCTATGAGAAATAGTCTATGAGGAGGTAGGCGCCTACATACCAAAAGGCTGAGGAGGCTATTTTATTTCTGCTTCCAAGTACCAGGCTATGGACAGAACATACAGCTCCTACACCCTAAGTCTTCATTTCTAGACTTTTCTCTAGGTAGCTAGAGTCAGATAAGTGTGGTCACAGAGATTCAAGAGATTAATGGATTGTGCAATTTCCAGGAAGTGTCCTTAAAAGGCAAAGCCTGCTCTTTTTTTTTCCTATTTTCTACTGACAGGAAAGTATTGGTCTGATGGCTCAAGGAGCCATTACAGATCTAAGAATTAAGGGTGAGTAGAGAGCCACGAAACAGGAAGAGACCTGGTCCTTAGACTGTAGCTATCAGCTCTGGATAACTTGAATTTCAAAATAAAAATGTGTTAAACCAACATTTGTTTAAGGCAGGTGCCCATTTTGTTTTGTTTTGTTTTTCTTTCCCATAAAGAGGTACACAGTAAATATTTAAGCCTTCAGGACCAGGTGGTGTCTGTCATATCTTTCAATACTGTTGCTACAGGCAGGACAGCAGCTACAAACAAAAATAAATGAGAATTTCTGTCCCCATAAGGCTTTATTTGTAGGCATTAACTTCATAAATTATTATATCCCTTTAGAGTTCTTCCCCAACCACTTAATAAAAAAAATAAAAATACATTCATGGCTTATGACTGTTTAGATGGCAGCCAGATTTGGCCTCAGAGCCTTAGTATGCTGACTCTGATTCAAACTAACACAGCTTGGGATTTCTTTCTACAAACCAAACATCTGCCTAAAAGGCATACACAGCATTGCATAGGGCACACTGGAAATACTCAGTAAATACTTGTATAATGAATAAGCAAGCAGAAAGCTGCTAGACACAAACAATGGAGCTTCTTGGAATACTGGGATCAATATCTCACCCTGGCAGATATGCTAGAGGTTTACTAAAGACACTACAGCAAAATCCCTCAACGAAAGGTTTGTAGTTATAGCAAAGGGCCATGGGTTGGTGGGCAAATAAAGAGAGTTAAAGAGCAATGCATGCAGATGCCCTAAGGGAAGAGTGAAGGTGCCTAGACACCTGAAAGCTATCCTGACTCTAATCTTCCTGACAGAGATCTACCCATCAGAAGAAAGCACACAGCCCTCTACGGAATCAGATTATAGTTAAGGAAGGCATCGAAGATCCACTAAAGGACAAGAAGCTGAGAACTGACATCCTACACTTCCAGTTTTAAGATCCCTTTGATGAGAGCATAGATAACCACAAGTGTAGTTAGTGGAAGGGTGGTCAGCTCAGATCTCTTCTCTGCTCATTTTTTAGACTAGAACTCAAGCAGTTCAGGGTAGCCTCGAACTTGATCTGTAATCTGTAATCAAGTCTGACTCTAAATTCCAGGTCTTCCTGCCTCTATGTCCCAAGTGTTGGGATCATAGGTGTGCACTACCATGCCCAGCTCCAATACCTAGCTTCACCATGGAGATGGTTCTTATCTTTGAGGTTGAATAAACTACGTTTACATCTGTGTTTCCTTTGTATAGGACTTCTTACAGCACTAAAAGAGAAAACATATCATCTACCTGTTTTTTTGACTATCTGTTTTAATGTATGTGTGTTTTGTTTTAGTGTGCATGTGTGTATGAGTGAGTCTCACTCTTTAACCCAGGTTGGCATAGAACTATATAGCCTAGACTAATTTCAAACTCATCATTCCTCCAAGTGCTGATATTAACCAGCATGAATTACCACACCCAGCTACTATATTCTTTTATTTTAATTTGGGAGAGGGTAGTTGTGTGTGTGTGTGTAGTCAGTGCTTGTGTCTAACTTTTTATGTTCTTGTGCTTACATGGTAGTACTTTTACTAACTAAGCCATCTCCTTGGTCCCACTATATGCTTCTTGAAGACCATATGGGTGCTTTGTTATCTGTGCCTGCCTCACGTCTGCCTGCCTTCCATAGGAATTGCTCATAAATGTTACCAAACATAAGCAACTAGATGATCTGGAAATACACCAGGTTCATAGCCAGAACTACACAATCTCATGTAAAGGGATTAAGGGTTTATGACTAGCAAGGAAATAGAGACCATGCTTAAAGCTGATACAGTGTGGCCAGAGTGCCACTGAAATGGAGAGGACAAGAGTCTGGGTATTCAGGACCTCACCGGCATTGGGATCTTAGAGAGCTCTTTTCCAATGCAATTCTTCATGATGCTCCACAAGTTGAGGCTGTAGTTTGGCTTATATGGTATTCTGGTTCTCTTTTCCTTCTTGGTCTCCTCCAGCTGATGCTTGTACTAGAAGCAAAAACAAAGCCATTCAATCAGCCACAAAGAACAAAAAATCTGCTATCTATAACCTTCCCTTCCCCCATGCTTAACAAACAACAACAGGGATTTCTATCGCTCTTAGTACTTCACAGATAAGTCATTGGGAATAAAGACTAAAGTCCCTTGACTATGACAATTTCCAAATAAAACCTACCTGTTCATCAAGGCTGATGTCACTGCTGGCTCCACTGATATTGCTACCAGTTCGTCTTCATGGATGAAAAACAGAGGAGAATTAGAACAAAGGCCAGAATTAAAGTTTGGTCCCTATCAGTTCTTTCTGAAGCACAATGCCAAATATACTGCACACACTTAGAATGGGTATGAATCTGGGGTCTCTAGAGAATTCCATGCTAACAGTTTTCCATCTACTTAACACAAAGAGCCCACATCTTAGCAACTGTCATTAGCTCAGATTCTCACGGGAAAGATTCTTATCATATAAATACACATGTTCATTTTCTTCAACAGTCAAGGACAACTTACTTGTGGCCCAAATTCTCAGGCATGGTGATAATCTCTGGTGCATCAAAAAATTCATTCTCATCATCTTCATCACTCATGTCCCCTTTGCCGGAACAGCACTGATCTACAAGGAGAAAAGCCTCATTTGTCTTCTGTGCTTACATTTACCAAGGCCTGCACAGCGGGCTCTTTTAAATACTCATCACAAACATGCTAACAATGGTAGAAAACAGCGGAAAAGCCAAATCAGCAACTCCAAATGCATCTCATATGAACCACCAACTGGAGAGAATTTCTTCTGTCAATTGCAGAAACCAAACTGGAACAGCTATGTAAGAGCTAAGCTTCTCACCTTTACCAGAACCAGTGCTGCCTGGAGTGTTTGCCGGTAGCACCGTGGCTCCCCGGAAAGCTCTCTCCAGGTGATTGTGCTGCTTTGCCAGCTGCTCTAGAGTCTCTTCCAGACGAATACGCTGGTCTCTTTCATACTGCAGTGACTTCTGCCACTTTTTACTATGAGTCTGGGCTAACATGAGGAAATCTCTGCAGGCCTGAACAGAGAAAGTGTTGGTTATGTTACTTCAACTGGTCAGACTCCCCACAAAGTAACCTTATTCTGGAAACATGAGAAGGTATATGACAATTAAATACTTCCTGCTATTTCACAGTATCAGGGACAGCCAGCTCTGTGCTGCAATCAAGGTCAGACTTGGGAAAGAGTAAAAACCATTGCCATAGTTCTCCTCTTTTCCTGGTCTCGAGGAGCAAACAAATACCAAGTGAGCAGCAAACCCAGACACGGCATTTGTGGCAGCAGCACAAAGGGTGGGCATGTGAACCGTACCCGAGTTCTACTGGCTGAAAGATAAAGTGCATGACAACTGCTTTCAATAAATCTACCTAACTCACATAACACATAGCATAGCACTGACTCAGACTAGAGATGGGGTAACTTGGTCTTGCTTTTATTTTAGTCGTTTAGGGAACAACTGATCTTAAAAATTAGAATACTACTTGGAGAATCAAAGATGGAAAGTAGAAAAAAAGTAAACAATCTGATTATCTCAGTCTCTTTACTGATTCCTCAAGACTAGGATCAAATTCTGATTATGGTTATAATACAAACCCCCTCCCAGCCCAGTATGGCCATCAACCACCTGAATCCTCCTGGCCACTGTTACCTCTGTACTGCACAACACAACCACATTGAACTCACCATTTCTTGGACACACAGCTTTCTTTCAGCCCTAACTACTTAGGTACATGCTGTTCACTCTGCCTGCACTGCTCTTCCCTCTCCCCTTCCTCTAAGAAACGAGAGGAGCTGTGAGAGAAATGGTACTTCTGTGACAGACACACGCCTAAGCAGCCAGTTAGTCTCCATCTCCTTACCAGTTTCAGCATACTTCTACCTAACACACACACAGCAGTGTCATGACTGAGTTTCTATCTCTCCAGAGGGATCACGAGCAGCTTTAAAACACATTTTACAGCTTATTCATATACAGGTCTCCAGCTCCTAACACGGAGCAGGAGCCTCATAAAGTTTGCTTAATAAATAAATGAAGGAAGGAACCAATGTAAGTTTAAAAGTGTAGTCCCTGTTACAGAGAAACTAAAAGGTTCTATTAGAATGTCTGCTCCCATGGTTTCAACAATTGCCTACAGGTCCACCAATGGCTACTAAATCAGTGATTCCAAATGGACTCTCTGAGTTTCAGATCAGAATATCCAAGTGCCTACTCAATGGCTCAAAGCAACTTCAAAATCAGTGGGTCTCACGCTTGATTCACCACACTCTCTTGCTGCCTCTTGTTTCTTCTTTTGAATTTCTCCACCACAAAGCAGTTCTAAAGCCCTTCAAGTTGCCCAAGCCCATGGGGCCTCTCTTTCATTTTTGCTTGCTTCTTCACATCCAAGTATCAAGTCCTAGTGACTGACTCTCCTTTAATATTTTGAAGTCTGTAATCTCTTTCCATCCTTCCACAGCAGAAGCATTGGAGCACACATCTCCAACTGGGCTGGTTGGCCTCAAATCACAGCTCTTTCTAGCCATCTAGTTTGTTACAGAACTCCTCTGTGCCTCACATTCATTGTCTGTAAACAAAGACTAACAACAGATACCACCTCAGAGGGTGCCTTCACATAGGGCACTTAGAAGGACAATGGGCTCACAGTAAGCATTCAGTAAAGCTGGAGACTGGCCTCAGCCTCTGCTATTGGCTATTAGCAAGCCCATTCATCGTCTGCACTATCCCTAACCTCCACTCAAGCCTCACCTCTAGCTACTTCTACTCTGTCACCAGCAGTTCCCAGACTCTGAGGAGAATGGGTCCACATATGCCACATCACTACTCCCACCAATTCCTCTCCCTCATTCTCTTTTAACAATACTGATAATAATTAAAAATTAGCAAGAACCGGGGGCTGGAGAGATGGCTCAGCGGTTAAGAGCACCGTCTGCTCTTCCAGAGGACCCGGGTTCAATGCCCAGCACCCACATGGCAGCTAACAACTGTCTGTAGTTCCAGTTCCAGGCAAACACCAAGGCAAATAAATAAATAAAAGTGTTTTTAAAAAAAAGAAAAAAAAAAAATTAGCAAGAACCACCAGGCACGACGGTGCTTGTCTTTAATCTCAGCACTAGGGAGGCAAAGACAAACAGATTTCTGTGCTTTTGAGGCCATCCTGGTCTACATCATAAGGTCCAGGACAGGTAGAGCTATACATAGAGACCTTGTCTCAAAAATTAAAATAAAATAAAAATTATCATGAGATAGTTGTACTGCCAGGCACTTTGCTAAGCATTTCAAATCTTTTACCTTAAGTCTTTCAACCAAAGCACTTACAGATAAGAAATAGAGGTCAGAGAACTAGTAGGTCTCCCTGGGTTATGCAGACAGTGGAGGACACAGTTGGAGAACAAGTTCCAACTCTGTATTGTCTTCTTTCTAGGAAGATTTTCATTGTCACTCAGCATTTAGGTGCCCTGTGAGGTTCATTAACCCTCCTAGTACACGCTGAACACCTCCAATGTGCTGCCTATGTCTATTCTGTCCCGGCACATAACTGCTCAGACTGGCTTTGAACTCCTCTTCTTCCTGCCTAAACCTCCAGAGTGCTGAGATCAACAGGCATATGTCACCATACCTGGCTTATTTTTAATATGCATACTGCACTTAAAGCCTTGCTGTTATCACCTGGAAGATAAACAGATAACAGCACAGGATAAAATTGTGCACTTCAGGCAACAATTAGATGATAACATGGGCAGAGGCAGTGGACAGGGAGCAAAAAGGAGATAACAGCTTACTTCTACCCAGTTGTTAGAGGACTGTTGTGCTGAGGATCAAACCCAAGGCCTGGAGGATGCTAGGCAAATATTCTACCACAGAGCTACATTCCCATTCTCAAAGTTTGGTTCTGACTTCTAAAAGGTTATTTCCTGACATAATCTAGAACTTGAGGATGAATAATTCCAAAGACCAAAGATGAGCAATTTCCGAGAGAGAAAATGCTAAGGCAAGGCTTTGGCTTTTTAAAGCAGGGGTTTTTATTTAGGAAAAACAAAACAAAACCCTTATTAGAATAAAAAAATTTAAAAAGAAGACTGTCAAATAGTTGAGTGTTAATCTGGCATAGATAACAATTAGCCATCATTCTTAGGTAACCATGATGTTTGGAGATTTTTTCCTAAAGAGTATACATATTTCAGACTGTGAAGACAGGTTGGGGGTTAAGAACACTGGCTGTTCTGCAGAGGAACTGGTCCCAGCACCATATAGTGGCTTGTGGCCAACAGTAACTCCAATCCCAGAGATCTGATACCCCTTCTGGCCTCCATAGACACACAAGGGTTGTACAGACATACATGCAGGGCAAACACCCATATTCACAAAACACAAAATGTAAGCCTACAGATTTACCCTAGATCTCAGTTTGTGTGATTACCAGGCTTCCTGGTCACTGACCTGATGATTGCGCCTAGGAAGTGGCTAGCCTTCCTAAAATTCCCAAGAGGAAAAACTAATTTGTCTTCTTTCTGGTTAGAGTAAAAATCAGAGCCCTGAAGGTATTCAACATTTAAAATAAAGGTCAGCACAACTGCCATAAAAGCAACAAAGAAACAAAATGAGAAAATAAATTTCCCCCCTCATCACAGAAAAAGGTCTTTGATCTTTAGGTACCACAGGAACTAAACTTAACACTTCTCACAATCATTCCCTAAACAGGAAATCTGGCACTCATGCGGTAACTTTACCCCCTTAATTAGATGGGAAAAAAAGCTCTGCAAAACTATTTCTCACAGAATACTCATCTCACGTACAAAATGTCCTTCAGCGTTTTTATGTACACAGGAGCTAAAACAACCTGTCAGGTGAGAATCAGTTACCAGAAGAGGAAAAACAGCATTGTATTCTTTTCATACCTAGGAATGTACAGTAAAGCTAGCGATGCTTTGTATTGACCAGTCTTCTAATGCCAAGTGGAGTATTCTGGATTAAAGGCTAACACTGAACTAGCTAGTGTTACAAGTTCTCACTCAGCAGTGCTTGAGCCAGGCCCTGCTCACTATTCCACACATGGGATGCCTCACCATGCAGGGTCCGACTACAAGGAAGAAGGAAGCAAAAGAGCACAATAGTGTAAAGGATTCAAGAGGCTCTTTCAGCGCTGACAGATTAGGTTAGATAAGAGCGAAGAGGCAAAAACAAAAACAAAAGAAGTTCAGGCACCAAACTAATTTGCTAACACCTCAGATGCCCTGCCACTCAGAAAAAGAAGGCTTCACTACCAGGCTCATGACTACCTCCTAGGCTGAGGCAATGTCCTTTGCCCACTTGAGCAGAGCCCCGTCCACCTGGGCAGCTAGTCCTGTTTCATGCAACAGACAGTGTAACCTAAAGCACCTGATCATCGAAGCAAGACCTATTAGAGTCAATGCTTTACCAGTTAGTTCCAAGGAGTTGGGAAAGCACTACATTGCAGAGGGCAAGTGTCAGAAGCCAGAGGTGTACTACCTTTACTCACATTGATCATGGCATTGGAAGTTATCCTAAAGAGTGTGGCTCGTTCGTTGACTTGTTTGATTTTCTCATTGCTCTCAGCAGGCAGCTTCAGGGACTCCAGTTCACTGAGCGAACGCTGCAGGGCAGTGCCGTGCTTAGCTATCAAGTCATTGCACGTGCTCAGGTCCTCCACTTTGCTGGAGAGCGTTCGGAGGGTATTCTGAAGCTCAGTCTTGTCAGTTTGTGAAACAGACTCTTCATCTCCCGATTCATCTGTAGGAATGTCAAGATTAAGTTTTGTCTCAGGATTAGGATTGAGAGTTGGAGCCCTACCTACTCTGCTCCAAGGAAACCATCATGCTTCACTGTGGGCTGGCCATTCTGAAGGATTCCTCTGAGCATAAAGATGCCTAGTCTCAGGTCGCACTCCTAGACACTTAGATACAGATGGTATAAGGCAAGGCCTAGGGACCTTCATTTCTCTTAAGATTGCATGTATTTATATTTACAGGGACAAGGTTAGAGTACATGTGGAAAGGACCAAGAATGACCCATGGGGGCCAATTCTCTTCCTAGTGGAATTTAGGGTGTCAGGCTTGTTAGCAAATGCCTTCACCAGCCAAGCCATCTGGCTGACCCAGAATCTGTGTTCTTAATTGTGACCAGAGTAGTCCTAATGTATGCTGAAGTTTAAGATCCACTGACAGAATATTATGGAAAACTGGGTGGTTCTTAGAATTAGGAACATGTAACTAAACCTTCCAACTCTTTTTTTTTGAGGCAGCATCTCATGCAGCTCAGGTTAGCGTTGAACTCCCTATGTAGCCAAGATGACCTTGGACTCCAGATCCTCCTGAAAGGAGTGACTACACTTAGTTTATGCTGTTCTGGGGAATCAAAGGCTTCGTAGGTGAGCATTCTTACCAACTGAACTACATCCCCAGCAACAAGCTTTTAAACATTAGCTTCAAGAGTCCAGTATAATCCAAACTAATTATTACTGCAAACCGACCATTATCTTTAGGGAAGCATGCAGATCCTCTGCAAAATGGGTCGAGGATCGCAGAGCAGCTTCTTGAGATAATATCTGTCACTAAAGCTCTATTCATTTTTCTTGTTCAAGGGAGAGCTGAACTTCATCATGAACTTATCTGACCCTAAAGCCACTCCAAAAGCAAAACAAGATAGATCTCAAATCACAAATCAAGTAGAAATCTGTCTGTGCCTCTCACCATCAGTGTTGTACTTAACAGTTTGTCACTGTCAACCATTTTTCCAGCCGTGTCACTTCTTTGTAGAGCTGACATCAGCCTTCAAATTAAACAAAAGAAACAAGAAAAATCCTGTCCTTTCTGCTGGACCAAGGCAGGAGGAGACAAGGTCAAAATGTAACCTGTCACCACAAAATTGATAAAGCAGTGAAGTTTCCTCTCATGGCCTAACGGAATTAGGCACAGTATGGGAAATGATGGAAAATAAGCTATACAAATGGCAAACAAAAGCCAGAGCTGGCCATCTCAGCTCTATGCTACTAATTATCAATATCTTGAGGGCAAATCCTATCAGTTTCCTTAGGAAAAAAAACTAATTAAAAGATTTTTTTACTACTTTAAACTGTGTTTGTGTGTGTCCTCAGTTGTAAGAGGCTGCAGATGCTCCTGGGGTTGGAATTACAAATGGCTGTGAGCTTCCTGACACGTGTGCTGAGAACCAAAATCCCAGTCTTTGCAAGAATAGGATACTCTCGGGGCTGGAGAGATGGCTCAGCGGTTAAGAGCACCGTCTGCTCTTCCAGAGGACCCGGGTTCAATTCCCAGCACCCACATGGCAGCTAACAACTGTCTGTAGTTCCAGTTCCACCAAGGCAAAATAAATAAATAAATAAAAAATAAAGTTAAAAAAAAAAAGAATAGGATACTCTCCTAACCATTGAGCCATCTCTCCAGTCTGATAAAACTGTTTAACTGTTTTTTAGGTCATCTATCAATTCTGTTACAACTTTAACAATGAGAAGCTAGCAGAAGCTGGATAAAATCCCAACGCAAGGAGACAGAGGGACCAGGAGTTCAAGGTCATCTTAAACTACATTGCCAGGACGGGAGTGGGGAGGGGGGGACTCACACAAGACAACATATGACCCTACAGAAGAAAAATGTACTTAGGTCGATAAGATTCCTAATACTGAGCTAGCAATAAAGTATGTCTCAACTAACATTAAAAAACAAAAGCACAAGCCAAGCATAGTAGAACATGTCCTTAGTCCTAGTACTCAGGAACAGAGGCTGGAGGACAGGTTCAGGGCCATCCAAGGCTACTAGTGAAAATCTCCAATCAAATTTTTTTTTTTTAAATTAAGCATAAGGGCTATGTCAATTCACCTTTGGCTAATTGATTCTTTGTTGGAGGGTAGGGGTGCCATTCTGTGCCTCACAAGGAATTGAGCAGCATCTTTAGCTTCTGGTCTCTTGTGCCAGTCACACCCCAGCTTCCATTATTTTAACTAGAAGTGTCTCTAGACATTACCAAATAGTGTGTGTGTGTGTATACACACGTACAACTGAACTCCATTTAGAACCACTACTTAAGAGAACATTCAATGAGAAGCTTGGGATACCTAAGGCATGTGACATAAACAAAAGATACACTCCAGTCAAGGGTAAAAACTTGCACTATTCAAGGCCCAGTGTTCCTCTGCCCCATACCTGACTCTGCCAGCATCTTCACAGCCTTGGCCTTGGCCAGTTCCAGGGCTGTCACCCAGCGCTGCCTCTCTACTTCCGAGCTGGCCTTCAAGTGGTAGGTCTGAGCACCACCATTGGAAATGATAAAGTTGCAAGAGTCCTCCACAGTGATGTTGGCTGTGGCAAGGTTGATGGTACCACGGCAGGTGTGTCTCATTTCTGCCTTGGACCTGCCACAGCAAGACAAAAACGGTGAAATAAAAAGGTAATAGACATTTATCCTGCTCTGCTTTTAGGTTCTTTTCATAAACTCTGAGCACTTTGAAAATTAAGTAGTCTAAGGAATTAACAGCCTTGTTATAGTTCTCTCAGGCCTTGACAATTTAAGCGGTAGGATTGCTTTCGGAGCTAATAAGCATTGTGTGAGTCAGACTTTACTGCCCGACATTCCTCTTACCATTAGCTTTAAAAACACAGTCTTCACTGAGCTAGAATTGCACAAAATATTAACCCATCAGTTAATTAGGTACAATTGAATGAGTTCTGACAAGTGGATACAACTATGTAACCACTACCACGATCCAAGTGAAGAACGTTTCCCTCACTAACAAAGTTCCCTCGGCCCATTTGCAGTCAGAAACTACTTTTTACTTAGCAAGTTATAAAACACTTTATAACCTTGTTCAACAAAAATGTTTGACACTCTCATTCTCTAAGAATAGCTCTATTTTTATACACTGAGCCACCCCTCACTGTGAATCAGCCCAAATGAGGACTGTCATGCCACACTCAGGATTCAATTGCAGAAGTGTATAAAAGGCAAACCTTAAGTGATAAGACTATTAAATATTGGTCACGGCTCAAATAAGAAATAAGGATACCTGAGATAATAAAGAAAGAACAACCACAAAAGAATCATCAGGCATTTTAATCTTTCTGGAAAAAGCAGTTTCCTAAGTTCCAGACTTTTATTGGTGGGAACTCCTAAGCCATCCTATTAATAGCTAGGAAAGGCTCAGCAGGTCTGCACTCAAGAGGACTGGGTGTAAAAATTTCCCCAATCTCTACTGACAGTTCTATTAATAGACTAACTTTTGAACTTTACAACATTTCTTGGTGACAACAAGCTACTAAGCACTTGACATACAATACCAAGATTCACATTAAACATCAAACTCCCAGCACTACTGAGCATAGAGAAAACTGTGTTCATTTCTTTGCTACCGCTGCCTATGTCCAGGGACCTCCACATTAAAACTGCAGTTTTCCGTGTGCAACTCGGAACATAAAGAGTTCAAAGTCCTTTGCCACAGTACAAAGCAGTACAGCCAAACAGCCAAATACACCTGGCACATCCAGAATTCCTACATGCCAGGAAGGGCACACACCCATCCCCATACCAAGATTTAGTATGCCTGAGAAAGTCTGTTTACTGCCCTTAGGAAGACAGATCCATCATTGTTCATTTCATCATGTGTAATTTTATTTCCTTTCTCAAATGTACTAATGAGCAATAAGGGATTGCAGGGGGGAGAGGGTCTCTAAGGACTGGCCATTTTCATGTTCTGCACCTGCCACTGTAACGTGAATCCCTCCTTTTTCTATTCTTACCTCCCAGCCCCAAGCTTCAGTTACATTATGAATAATGCAGGCTGAATTACAGACCCACAACTGAAGGCCAGCTTACCCTTACTACTTGGGCCTTCTATCACATTCATCCCTATTGGCACTTTTCACTAACAGCCTAGGATCTCTTCTGCCTCCACTGTGTTCATGCACCAAAGAAGTTCCTTGGATAATAGAAAGGCAATAGCTGTTTAACAGACACTCAGGAACACTGGGAGGGAGGCAGGCTTGACTACAGCTCTTAGGTTCGGGCAAACATACCTATGCCTATAAATGTTTAGAACAGAGGCAAGAAAGAGTCTAGGAATGCAAGAAAAGTTCTTGCCTGAAAAGGCCAGATGAAATAGTAATTTAATCTCTAGAAGCTAAAAGGAAAACTAATACTATACAGCCTGGGGTGTTCTGGGGAAAACTGTGATTCTGTATAAGAGAGTAAGTTATCTATGTAAAGAAGCAAAAGAAAGGCTGGCTCATGTCTGTTTTTCTCTACCACTGGAGGATGGGGGTCTATGAAGAAAAAGAGTATTTTAGAAATGGCTTTGATTTTGGACATTTGACAATCAGGGGAGGAATAACATAGTTAAGTAATTCCAGAAAAGAGATGGGGATCACAAGCACCCTACTAGGAAGAATATACTGCCAATGCTGTAGGAAGGAGGTACTTGACTAAAATTCTGGGGGTATGGGGTAATGTACAGATTGATAAGCTGGACCCTGTTGACTGGTTGGTTTGTGAGTGGGACCATCCTAGTTGGCAAGGATAAGCTAATGAATGGCATATTAGTATGTTTTAGAAGGAGTTTTCATGAAGTCAGATACTGTGAGAAAGAAGGTAAAAGTAACAAATATGAGGGAAATAGCAATAGGTAAATTATTAATGTCCAAGGTCAACACTGATCAAGAATGATACTGAACAATCAAGTAGCCTGAAAAGCAGATCACACAAGAACTTGGTTGGATTACAAAGACCATAGGATATTTTTAATTTTCTTAGATTTACTTTATGCAGGATTTTTGTGTGTTTTTTTGGGCTTTTAGAGACAGGGTTTCTCTGTGTAGGTTTGGCTACCCTGGAAGACTAGGCTGGCCTTGAACCCACAAAGCTCTGCCTGTCTCTGTCTCCTGAGTACTGGCATAAAGGCATTCACCATTACCACCCAGTTTTTGCCTGCATTTATGTATAGGCAGTAACTATTGAGTGCCCCCCCCCCTTTAGACTAGGTCTCACTATGTAATTCTGGCTGTCCTGGAACTTGCAATGGAGACCAGGATGCCTCCAATTCACAGAGATCCACCTGCTGCTGCCTTTTGCTAGAATTAAAGGGTTGTTATCACCATGCCCAGCCTTTAATAAACAATTTTTGAAAATGGGGAATCAACGTTATTAGTGATTTATAAATCAAGTTAGGATATGAATCGATTTAACATCAGAATAATAGTCAATTAAAACAAGAGATGAGCTTGAATACATGAGAAAAAACTCTGGGTCAAACTAAAACTTTAGATGTAAGTTGTAATCCTAAACTGAGTTCTAGATGAACAGAAGGGTTGTATTAAAACTAATTCAGATACACCACCCCAAATGCATTTACTCACAACTAATGTTACTTAAGCACAGAGGATAAGCTATCTTTTTAAAACTTTATTTAAATTTTTTATTTATTTTCTCTTTTTATTTAAGTTGTTTTTGTTTTATTTTGTTTACATACCAACAACTGTTCTCCCATTCCTCAGAGAGGGTAAGAATAGTCTGGCATATCCAGCTAAGGCAGGATCAAGCCCCTCCTCCAGTATCAAGGCTGAGCAAGGTGTTCCTCTGTAGGGAATGGGCTTCAAAAAGCCAGTTCATGCACTAGGGATAAATTTTGGTTCCACTGCCAGAGGCCCCACAAACTGCCCACAACACACAACTGTCACAAGATGACCCATCTTAAAGCATCTTCTATGGTTGAGAAGAGATAAGAATGTTCTCACAATAACCTCCAATTCTTATCTTCAAACTTTACTTAAAATTCTCTAAGAGACAAGCTAACGGTGTTGATGAGAATATTTGTTCCCCCTGAGTCTGTTGGTAGCAGAGTGACTACTGGTGAAACCGTGGAGAAATGCTGGCTGAACCATTCTCTCCATCAGTGTGCTGGGTTCTTAAACTGGATGGCCGTTAGGCAGAAGTTTCAACCAGAAATGGGATTATACTAAGCAAATTCCTCTTAAAATGTACTCCTGTACTTATTGCATGAAACACATTATAACCATAATCCATAAGCTGTGCTTTAGGTGATTATCTTTATATCTAATTGGTTTGTATGTCACTAACCTAGGTTTTTACTGTATGAACAGTACTTTCAAATCTTGATTTCTCCAAGACGTT
Source organism: Sigmodon hispidus (assembly GCA_004025045.1). Lineage (NCBI taxonomy): Eukaryota > Metazoa > Chordata > Mammalia > Rodentia > Cricetidae > Sigmodon > Sigmodon hispidus. Next base: position 97,325 of record PVIH01003124.1, read on the forward strand.
GCAAGAGCTGCCCATGCTAAGTCTGCTTCCTTGTCAGGAACATGGAAACATGTCTTAACTCCCAGGGAGCTAGATCTATAAGTACTGAATGAAATGTTGCATGTAAGGCATCCAGCCATAATGCCCAGCCAGTGGGAATGCTTATGATCTATCCCCAAATCACCTCTCAACACCTCTGTTTACTAATGTAAGCTAAAAAGTGTGACATGTTATGACCACTTTATGAGACACGGTAAGTATACATTAACCATACCAAAATAAGCATTGGGAAACTTTAATAATCATTTCAAAAACATGCATACTTCCTTTAGTAAAACTAAAAAGAGCACGAGGCTGCTGGATAAGACAATCACTCCTGTGGGAGAAGGTGGAGTAGGCAAAAGTAAAAACTATGGTAGAGTATACATCTCCATTCTGGGCTGTGCAGACCAAGAAAGTAAGCTAAAGCTTGAAGACATATGGTAGACAGAATCCCAAAGTCTCCTGGTCTGTGGTGTTCTGATGTCTGAATGTATGGAGTGTGCAAGCAAGGGCAGGTATTATCAAGAGTATATCAGGAAGCTCTAATGTTAGAGACTGCAGCACAAAAAGTTAGGAGTTAGAGCTACCACTGTTAAGTTCCTGAGGGGCAGTATTTGGGCTCAGTCTGTGCCCCTCCAGCCTCATCACAGTGCCTTACTTGCAGAATTAGCGATTGCACCCACGTGGTAGCGGAAATACAATGGCAGAGCAGATGCTCTCCAAACAATTGCTGACAGGAAAAGAACCAGGGATGGAAACAGACGAGGCACCAGAGTCGAGTGATGGCGGGGACAGGAGCGACGTGTCAAATCTGGAAGTTCTGACTTCTGCAAGCTGTCAACCTGTACAGGTGACAGACAGGGACCCCAAGCGACCTTGGCTGCAAAGCCGGCTGGCTAAGAGTGACAGCGGGTCCGTGGGCTGCACTGGGGGGGTTGGGGAGGCCAGGTGAGCACGGCGCCCCGGAAGCAGTTACCTGTAGTAGCTCAGCAGCCCGTTGCTCAGCACGAACCATCGCCGCTGGTAGCCTTTGATGTAATTGGTCCATTTGAAGAGCCAGCCCTCTCTAGCAGAGCCCGAGCCCCCGGCGCCCGAACCGCCCGAGCCCGCGGCTGGCGGTGCAGAGCCCGGGCCGCCCGCCGCCACTCCCCCAGCCCCGGGGCCCGGGACGCCCGCTGCGGCCGCCGTTGCGGACGCCACCCCGGAGCCGGGCCCCGCGTCCCCGCGGCCGCCGCCGCCTCCCACCGCGGGTGGACCCGCGCCGCCGCCGCCCGGAGCTGCGATAGTGGCCGGGCCCGGCCCCACCACTCCTCTCAGCTCGGTCGCCGCCATGAGCCGCCGCCGCCCGGAGAGACACGACCGGAACCGCCTACGAGCGCCGCCACCGCCGCCCGGAGCGCCCAACACGGCTAGCGCTTCAGCCGCCGCCGCGCAGCGTCCCCGCCCCGCCAGCCCCGCCGCGGGAAGGAGGGCTCGGCCGCCGGGAAGGAGGGCGGCGATTGGTGCCGCCAAGTGTCACTTGCGGAAGACCCTGCGGACATTGGCATTTCTCTCGGGCCTGTCATGCTACTCCGCCCAGTGAGAAGCTCGGGGAGCGACGCGTCCTCCAGACCTGTTTTCGATTGGCTCAAGGAGAAGCCAATCAGACAGATCTGCAAAACCATTGGTGCTTTTCTGAAGTCCGAGGACGAGAGAATGCAGAGCTCCCGGCCGGTTTGGTCTCTGATTGGCTAGCATTTCTGTCAGTCATTTCAGTTTATAGTCTGTCACTGCCACGTCACCCCCGCCCATCGCGCTGCCCTTCATCCTCTTCCGCCCTTAGGGATTGGTGGTTGATATCAGCTGCTCTAGCCTTTCTACCAATTATTGAGCGCGTTGAGGTAGAAGGGGCAGAGCCCAGCTTTTACATACTCATTCTTATTTTTTATTGGCTGACATCTATGTCTTTCACACATCTATGGAGAGGCGGAGCTACGATTGGAGATGATTGGTTCTGGAAATTGTCAGTGAAAACTGGGGAAGGCCGAGACATCAAATAAATTCCTGGACGCACGAGTGGGCCGCGCCCTTCTGTTCGCAGCTTTAAGGAAGTGGTGGACTTCTAAAAGTGCTCTTTGATGTGGGCGAGTTGTGGAATTCCTTTCTTCTGAATTAAGATTTGCAGATGGTCATGATAGAGAGAGATGGATGGTTCCTGGGTCCTCCTAGGGATTTCCTTCTCGGGCCCTGCTTCCTGAAGAAACCAGAAAGTGCTTCCTCAGCTCCCTCCTGGACCCACGGCGGCTCTTTCCTCCACCCCCACTCTATTCCCTTTCCTGGTTAACCCTCTGTCCCTTCATTCTAGATTGTTATACACTTCTACTGATTACTGACCTAGTTTCCAGGGAGACTAGATGGGCAAAACCTGCCTTTGTATTTCTTTTCCAGATCTAAAGGCCCTTGTTAGGATTAGGGTGGTAAAAACACAAATAACTCTCCTTTGTTGTTGGAGTTCTGTTGTTTTGTACTGACTGTTGAATCATTATGTTTGATGAGTTTAATTACAGCTTATGTTGGGGATCTCAAATTCAGTGACTAGTGCAGCATTGGGCTGCTGTAAATTATTAAGAAAATAGCCAAAATCTGTACTTTGGGGAACCCAATATCTGTTACAGTTTAATAGTTTAAACTGGCAGTAGGAAGAATTTAACTTTCTTCATTTCTTCTAATTATGTATGCATGCTTTCGTGTTAGCACTTATATGCAGGGACTTGTGAATGCCAGAAGAGAACATGCGATCCTGTGAAGCTGGCATTAAAGTTGATGGGAAGCCAGTCCATAAGAATAATGGGAATGGGGGGCTGGAGAGATGGCTCAGCGGTTAAGAGCACCGTCTGCTCTTCCGGAGGACCCGGGTTCGATTCCCAGCACCCACATGGCAGCTAACAACTGTCTGTAGTTCCAGTTCCAGGCAAACACCAAGGCGAATAAATAAATAAATAAAGTTAAAAAAAAAGAAATATCTATAAAAAAAAAAAAAAAAAAAGAATAATGGGAATGGGACTCGAGACTTCTAGAAGAGCAGGAAGCACCTTTGACCATCTTTCCAGCCCCAAGAGTTGCTTTTAGATCCTGTGAAGACTATTTTCCTCATCAATATCAAGAAAGTAAGCTAAGCCAGGTAGAGGTGATGCAACCTTTAATTCCAGAGGCTGAGACAGGAAGATTTGTGAGTTCAAGGGCAGCCGGTCTGCAAAGTAAGTTCCAGAGAAACCCTGTCTTGGAAAAAAACCAAAACAAAAAAAGGACAACTAACATAGCTATGGCCTGATAGTGGTGCCTTTAAACTGGCACTCAAGAGGCAGAGGCAGACTGTTCACAGAGTTCCAGGGTGGCCAGGGCTACACAGAAACCCTGTCTCCAAAAAAAAAAAAAAGTTTTATTTGGAAAGTCTGCTTCTCACTTTGGTTAAAAACATTTACAGGTCACAAAAAGGAGGGCCTTTATAATAATACAGTTGTGATAAAGATCGTTTGAAGTTTTACAAACAGATGTAAAAAATGTGAGCAGTGCTGCCACACGTCACCCATCACTGTCACTGTACAGTCACAAAGGAGAAGCACATTTTTAGAACTAGGAGATCTGGCTGTCCCTCTTTCAACTCAGGAATCTACTTTAACACCACTAACTCAGGCAACATTTTTATTTTCTTTTTCTTTTTTATTTTTTTTAAATATTTGTTTTTAATTTTTTATGTGAATTGGTCTTTTGCCTGCATGTATAACTGTATAAGGGTGTCAGATCTTGGAATTACAGACAGTTGTTAGCTGCCATGTGGATGCTCGGAATTGAACTCAGGACCTCTGGAAGAACAGTCAGTGCTCTTAGCCACTGAGCCATCTCTCCAGCCCCGAGGGCAACATTTTTATGAGGTCCCTGTGATCTTGCAGGACAAAGTAGAAATGTCCTCAGTGAATGGAATTTTTTTGTCAAAACAATTGACTAAAAAGCCTCTAGATCTAAACTCCTATTTCTAGGGGCTAGAGAAAGCCATTCAATGATAAATCCAAGGAGACAGCCAAATCATAAATGTGGAGTCTGGAAAGATGGCTCAGTGGTTGTGATGTTTTCTGCCCTTGCTCAGGACCCACTTCTCTCAGATCAGACCCACGGTCACTGGTTATTTCAGCTTCAAAGACCCCATTCCTCAAGCACCTGCATTCAGGTAAACATACCCACAGAGACACATGATTTTCAAATAGTTATTTTTAAAGAATGGATTTACATACTGAGGATGTAGCTCAGTTGGTGGAGGGCTTGCCTGGCATGCACAGGAACCTGGATTCCACCCCCAGCACCACACACACCAGGAGAGGGAGGCAGTAAATTTATTCAAGGCTACATAATAGGGTGATTATGTTTGCTAATTAACAAACAACCCTTAAAGACACAGTTAAATATCACATTGGACTCTGATTCTGCAAAATGATTTTATACCTTTTTTTTTCCCCCAGCACAGTTGCAAAATAAGAACCATCTTGTATTACCAGCCTGTTGTTATGCAGTGACTACATTAGTTCATTGCTAAGGTGAGAGATCTGAAAACAAATCTTTAAGATTAGGAAAACTGGCCAGTTGTGGTGGTGTGCACCTTAGTTCCAGCATTCAGGAGGCAGATGCATATTGATCTTTGAGTTCCCGGCCAGGCTAGTCTACAAAGTGAGTCTCAGGACAGCCATGGCTGTTACACAGAGAAACTGTCTCTAGAAGAAACAAACAGAAGAGACTTGGAGAACTATGCCAAAGTATATAGAAATGAATGTTACACTGTCTGTAATTTCCTTTGAAATGATTCAGCACAAAAGGCAGAAAGAGGAAGACAGCCACTGAATCACTCACTGTTCATTTTCATCAGTGAGGTAGACTATCTGAGAAATAACTTATAGTAGGAAGAGTTTTTTTTGCCTTATAGTCTCAAAAGTTCCTGTTCAGGGTCTCTTTGCTCCATTGATTCTGGGCCTGTGTGATAAGACAGAACATGGCGAGCATGTAGTGTGGCAAAGCACCTTACTGGTTGGCTAAGAGCAGGGACCAAGTCCTCAGTGATCTACTTCCTCCAAGCCTTAGATGACTCAGCAGCAAGAGTGCTTACTACCCTCCCTCTCTCCCCTCCTCCCTTTCTCCCTCCTTCCTTCCCCCCCACCTTTGGTTTTTTGAAATAGGGTTTCTGTTTGTGTAACAGTCCAGGCTATCCTAGAACTTATTTGTACACCACTCCAGCCTCAGACTCAGAGATATTCCTTCCTCTGCCCTCCGAGTGCTGGAATTAGAGGTGTGAGCCACCACCACCCACCTTACTGGGCCTACAAAGGACTGAGGCTCAATATCTAGTACCTGTAACTCCCAACTGTCTTTAACTCCAGTTCTAGGGGATTTGACGCTTCTTTTGAACTCCTTGGGCTCCTGTACACACATATTTCATATATGTATTCTCAGGCATACTCAGGGACATAATTTTTTAAAAAATAGATTTGTTTATTGATTAGTTCAAAGCCCTCAGGAGTCAATCACCTCCCAATGATTGAATCCACCACATCAGGGAACCAAGCCCTCAAGAAAGGAACCATTTGGCAGGCACTCCATGTACATTTATCATCACAGGTTTGTGTACTTTGAAATCTGCACACATGCAGATGTATATACCTATGTGCTGACAAGAAAAGCAAATGTAGCAAAAATGGAGGGGATCTTCCTTGGTTGGTTGTTTTTCTCACATACGAAGTATACCACTATTCCTTGTGGTAAAATTTTTATTTTTGCTCAAAAAGATTTTCAGACAACTGCATGTCTTGGCACATGGCCTTAATCTCAGCACTTAGCAGGTAGAGGCAGGGCAATCTCTTGAGTTCAAGGCCAGTCTGATCTACTGAGCCAGTTCCAGGACAGCCAGGGCTATGCAGAGAAACTGTCTCAAAAAACCAAAAACAAAAAGACTTAAAAAATACTAACTTGAATTATTGTTATTCCTCACTGCCTCCAGAATTCAACTCAGGACTTTTAGTCTGGCAGATGAGGCCCTTGTGTGAATCATCTCCGCCCTCCATCATCCTTTCCTGCTTTGGTCTCTATGCTCTGTTAAATTGAGCTACACACCTTCTCCAGGTGACCCATGGACTTCCTCTGCCTGGTGCTTTTGTAGAAGTTTACTCTTCATTCAGCAGCCAATGTGATCACTCCATTTTTTTTAATATTTATTTATTACGTATACAGTACACAGAAGAAGGCACCAGATGTCATCACAGATGGTTGTGAGCCCCATCTCACAACCAATTCCCATATGGTTGCTGAGAATTGAACTTAGGACCTCTGGGAGAACAATCAGTGCTCTTAACCTCTGAGCCATCTCTCCAGCCCCAGTTACTCCATTTTTATAGAGTATCCCCTGATTTCCATCCGGTAGCAATCTCCCTTCTTTAGACTCAGACTTTCCCTATGATAGTGTCTTAAGTGTTAGTCAAAACATCAGAGAAAAGCAACTTGAAGAAAAGGACATTAGTTTTGGATCAGTTTTAGAACTCTCAGTCACTCATAGCAGGAGGGTGTGGGGCAGCTTACCTTGTGGTCCCAAAGGACAGAGGGAGGAAGAGAGAGCATGCCTGTAGTGATGAGGGCTTTTTATTTTTCCTCCTTTATTCTATGCAATCTGTGGATTGCTGTTATCCTCATTCAAGGGGAGGATGTCTTTACCCCTAAGCTAACCCTCTCAGCAAATGCCCTCACAGACCCACCCAAAATCTATTTGGCTTCACTAATTTATTTGTCTGTCAATCAGGTTGACAATCAAGATTAACCATCTGGGGCTTGAGAGACAACTCAGAGGTTAAGGTCATGGACCATTCTTACAAAGGACTAGAGCTCTGTTCCTAGCTCTTATATCAAGCAGCTTACAACTGCCTATAACTCTAGCTTCAGAGAGTTTCAAATCCTCTGTCCTCCAAGGGAACACACAGAGACAGACACACTCACTTGTGTACACACACACACACACACAATCAAAAATAAATTTAAAATATCTTTGAAAGGTTAATCATTGAATCTTGTCTTATAAAGATTTATGTTTCAAACATATCTCCCTGACTACAGGTACCTCCCTCTGAAGTTCACTCATACCTGCATTATCCTTGGTTTCCTCACAACAGTGCTCAACCTAACATTTTCACCCAGTCAATAGTATTAATTGTGGATATGTTATCAACTTGAAGCCTCAGCTATGTGTTGGGACCACCAGAGTAAACACATAAATTAACTGGCTCCACATGAAGCATAAAGGATCTGAGGGTCAGATGCATTCTTAATATGTAACACACATGGTATTTGTACAGAGAAAAGATTTATAATTATACACACAGGAAAAGCTATGGAGGGCAATTGGGATGTTAGGAAAGAGAGTAACAAGTGTAATTTGTTTCAATGACTAATTAACACTTTTTAAGCTTTGATCTGGCAGTTGAGGATGAGTTAGAAAATTAGGGATATAGTCATTCATGTGAAAGGGTCTAAGGAGGAAAAGACTGACTCAGGTGGAGACAGAACATAGTGCTTGGAGACCTGAAGGGCCTTTTGTGAAGTCTGGATTTCTTTCTTAGTGCATGAGGAGTCAACTAAAGCAAGTGACCTCAACTTTTGTTTAAAAACTACCAGTAGCTGGGCTGAAGATATAGCAGTAGGAAGAGTGTTTACCCAGCATGCATGCACAGAGCCCCAGGCTCAATCTCCAGTACACCAAAAATTGAATATGGTAGCACACACCTGTATTCCCAGCATACAGCACTTGAGGTGGGGACAGGAGATATCTGTCTGGGGGAGGGGACGGTGGACAGACAACACAGTAAATAAAGAAACAAACAGAAGCTGGTAATGTCACTGGATATTGTAGCAATAGTTATGAAAAGATGTTGACAAATTCCATTTTGGAGTTGAGATTGGTGCATCTCAGTGGCTCAGTCAATGCGTGTGAATACAAATGTTTGAAATTACTGTTTAGTGTTCTCATGGGTGAATCCTCAACTCACCTGTGCAGTCTGTCAGTCACCAAATCCTATGCAATCTTCTGTGCAGCTTTTTTCTTTATGGATCTAGGGCACATGAGCTCTATGCTTTCAATGAGTCTGTCTGCCTTTAGCCTGTCTTCTCCCACAACAGCTTCCAGGGGGGGATCTTAATCTAGACTGTTCTCCATCCAGAATTCTGTTTGTTGTTTGTTTGTTTTGAGACAAGGTATTATTATGCTGACCAGATTGGCCTCAAACTCATAGATGTCAACCTGCCTCTGCCTCCTGAGTGCTGCAATTAAAGATGTGTGCCATCACACCTGGCCTCCACCCAGGATTCTCAATGGCTTTCTTGATATGGAGGGTTAAAAGTCAACATCTCTGCTAGTATTTTTTTTCTCAATTGATTTGTTGTTGTTGTTGTTTTTAACTTTATTTATTTTCCTTGATGTTTACCTGAAACTGAAACTACAGACAGTTGTGAGCTGCCATGTGGGTGCTGGGAATTGAACTCAGGTCCTCTGGAAGAACAGTCAGTGCTCTTAACTGTTGAGTCAGTCCTCTCTCCAGCCCCCCTCTGCTAGGTTTTAACCTTCCTTTACCATCCCAGTTTTCACCATCCAGTTTATTTCAGCACACCTACCAAATGCCAATGTTTTGGATATGTATACTGGTGTAGAAAGTTTCCCGGGCCCTTTTGGCCCGGAGGTTTTGGAACCTGACCCTCGGCAGAGGTTTGGAACCTGGTCCGCGCAGTGGCTTTGTCCCCCAAAGAAATGAATCAGACGCTTATATTACTTTATACTGTTTGGCCCATGTCTCAAGCACATTACTAGCTAGTTCTTTCATCTTAAATCAACCCATTTCTATTAATCTTCCCACCACGTGGCTAGGCCCGTGGCTCACCTGTGTTCTTACATGTCTGTCTTCTTCAGGGGCCAGATGGAGACTGACTTAACTCCAACCTTCTCCTACCTGCCTGTGCTCTGATTCTCGACCCACTTCTACGGTGCTCTACATAGGCAAACCAGTTACTTTATTTACACATACAGAGAACATTCCACCACAGTATACACTTTGACTTTTTTTTTTTCTTTAAAGCCAAGACTCCTTTTACATACCCTCTTCTGGTTTTCGTTTTGGTTTTGGTTTTAGGGGACAGTCTGTGTAACCCTGGCTGCCCTGGAACTTACTATGTAAACCAGGGTAGCCTCAAATGCACAGAGATCCACTTGCCTTTGAGTGCTGAGTGCTGGGATTAAAGGTGTTTACCACCATGCCTGGATGGGAATGTGTACACATTTTAGCAATTAGGAATAAAATGGATATGAAAAAAGATCTGTGTGTAGGTTTGGTTTTTTTTCTTTTTAACTTTAATTTTTAAGTAAACATACAAAGAAGTAGGTTTCATGAGATTATAGATATGCACTATCACATCTAGTTTTTAAAATAAAGGTTCTAGGGATTAAATGAGTGTTTTGTTTTGTTTTTCAAAGCAAAACTCTCTACTGATTATCACTCTAGTCCCCATCATAGAATTTCCACCAAATACTTTGCTCATAATCACTTCCTCCTCACCTCTGCTGGTCCTGTCTCCCCTCCAAACAGGCCCATCTGCTTTCCTGTGATATGTATTCCATTGCTTTCTATTTGTTTTCCTTCCTTCTGGGCATACAAGTTTTTGTAGGAACATGTTTCCTACTTGTCAGATTAAACTTTTAAACTTATTTTTCATTGCACATGGTGGCAATAGGTGTAAGGCCTGGCTTTTACTGTGTGTTATTTTGCTAATGGTGTAAATGTAAACCTTGTTAATGTAATGCAATGTGGGCATTGGATGCCCCAATTTTACCCTCATTTTTATAATTGACAAAACATTGTTACTGGGAAAAGTAATTTTTCTTTTAATTTTATTGATTGGTGTGTGTGTGTGTGTGTGTGTGTGTGTGTGTGTGTGTGTGTGTACACGTGCACGCATGTGGGTGTAACTTGCTCTGTAGATCAGGCTGGCTTCTAACTGACAGAGATCCACCTGCCTGGCATTACAGGTTGGTGCCACCATGCCCCAACAACTGATTTGTCACTTCGTTGTTTTCTTTCTCTCTCTCTCTCCCCCCCTCTCTCTTTTTGATTTTTCTTTTTCGAGACAGGGTTTCTCTGTATAGCACGGCTGTCTTGGAATTGGCTCTGTAGACCAGCTGGCCTTAAACTCAGTGATCCTACTGCTTCTGCCTCCCAAGGGCTGTAATCAAAGGCATGGGCCACCACTGCCCAACCCAGGAGTCTCCTTGTAAATATAAATGTGAAGTCACTTGAGTTTGTCTTAGACTGAATTCCTCCAAGCTTTACTGGGGAGTAAACATTTCATTCTGGGAAATGAAAGCAGTAGAAAGGGTCTGAAGCAGAAGAATGCAATGCAATGGCAGTAGAGACCCTCAAGCACAGCCTAAGATGTACGGGAGTTGGTTGACTTACTGAGGTATTCAATCTTCAGAGTAGATATTGTTCAGCCTTGAAAATTGTCCAGGGAGTGTGCAATCCTGAGAAACAGATTCAGCTGTGAGCCTTTACCCTCCAATACTTGCAGCAGAGGAAAGTGCTTAGTTCTAAAGTGGGTGTCTAGGGGGCATTCCAAATTATCCCATATTCCATAAGCATGTCCCTTTTTAGGTCAAGAATATTTTAGTTCTCCTAACCTGCATTAAAGATCCCGGTAGAAGCTGCACTTGGCAACCCTGTTGCTGGCCAGAGGGACATAATTTCCTGCTCCCCCAAGCGATTCTTAAAGCCTGCCTGCTCCAGGTACTGTACTCAGGGTGGGGAAGAGCTTGGGGAATGAATTCTGTTTTTGTGATCACTGGGGATTAGTCTGATTTCCTTTGTTTGCTGTCTAACTTTTCCTGGAGCATGGGCTGTCTCTGAGTGTTCTAATCTTCCTCTTTCACTCAACTCTGGGCAACAGAATGATGTAATTCACTAAAACTAAGGAGACAAGTGAATGTATCAGAGTGGATCCTTTGACAGAGTCTCAAGGGAAGTAATGGGCCTTCTGCTTATGGATCCTAGGTGCAAGAACCACATTAGGTGTGTTTGTGTCTAGCAATGTGGAGAATCATTGTGTGTTTTCAAAACAGGAGGCACCATTCACCTGCTTATTCATTCAGTCACAATGTCCCAGGTCCTTGATCACCTGGGCTTTAGTCTTGTTTTTGCTAAATAAATCCAATCTTGGGTTGTTTATACAACAGCTCAACAGTTTCCTTATCACCATATTAATAAATGTTTCTCAAGAATTTGAGGAAGGATTAAATGAAAACATGGGAAATTTGCTTTGGTAAATGATACTAAATGCTAACTGTAATTATTAATTGTGCAAAGCTCATTAGAGCCCAACATGTCTCACCTAAGTTGTGGTTCAGATTTAAAGTGTTTCTCCCCAGGCTGGAGAGATGGCTCAGCAGTTAAGAGCATTGACTGTTCTTCTGGAGGACCTGAGTTCGATTCCCAGCATCCACATGGCAGTCTGTAATTCCAAGATCTGACACCCTTACACAGTTACACATGCAGGCAAAATACCAATTCACATAAAATAAAAAAATAAAATAAAATAAAAAGCATTTCTCCCATAGGCTCATATGCAGAAGGTTTGGTTTAGTCCTAGTTAGTGGCCAAATTAAGAGGTGATGGATGGGAATCAAAGGTTCTAGCCCTATCATTTGCAAACTCATAGCTGATTGGGCTATTAGGAGATGGGGCCTTGGGGCTAGCTTTGGGGCTATCCTTACTCCTGGACTCGTCCTTTTTTGCTCTGCCTTCTGCCCACCATAAAGGGAAATACTTCATTTACACATGCTCCTTGCCTTGATGCTCTGTCTCATCATACTTGGGCCCAGAAGCAATGGAACTAAGCAAGCGTGGGCTGAACCCATGAAACCCAAATCAGGCCTTCAGTTTTTGTTAAAGCTGCTTTTTAAAAAAATGTGTACATGCACACTGGTCTGTATGTGTACCACATGCAAGCAGTGTTTAAGGAGGCCAGCAAGGGTATCAGATTCCTTGGAATTAGACTTACAGGCAATTGTAAGCTACTTGATTAGGGTACTGAGTACCACACCCTATCTTCTGAGAGAGCAGCAAGTAATCTTACCACTGAGCCATCTTTCCACAACTCTCCAAATTGTTTTATTATAGATATTTTGTCCCAGCAACTAAAAGCTCAAATTGTTTTCAGTGACAACATCAGACATGCTGTAGAGAAGCCTGGGAACATTTGAACTTTTTAGAAGCAAAAGTGAATTATAATTTTGTATAAAGTATCGTCATGTATTGTGCTATTTAGGACAACTGAGATTCAAACAAGTAAAGAATCTTGTGACGTCAGAGCCTATGTTCAAACACAGACGTGCCTAGGCATGTCATAGATTACCTATGCTATGTCATCTTCATTTATTTGCTTAGGTCTTTTTGGGGACAAGGTTTCTCTGTGTAATACTCCTGGCTGTCCTGAAATCTACTTTGTGAACTTCAAACACACAGAGATCCACCTGCCTATGCTTCCCAAGTGCTGGGATTAAATGTGTACACTACCACCACCTGGCAATTTTTGGTTTTTTCCTTTTAATTTACTTTACTTCTTTATGTGCACTGGTGTGAAGGTGTCAGATCTCCTGTAATGGGAGTTACGGACAGTTGTGAACTGCCATGTGGGTGCTGGGAATTGAACCCAGGTCTTCTGGAAGAGCAGCTTTTGCTCCTAAGCCTTAAGCCATCTCTCCAGCCCAATTTTTGCCTTTTTTAGCTCACAATTTTGTTTCAGATTTTTTTCTTTAAATTTGTTTTGTTGTATTTATTTATGTGTGTGCACATCCCACAGTTCTTGTAAGAAAGTAAGAAGACAACTTTGGGAAACTGGTTCTGTCCTTCTAGGGACCTGAACTCCAGTCGTGTAGTGGCAGGAGCCTTTGCCTCCTGAACCATTTCACCCACCCTAACTTATAGAGGGGCAAGAAAAACAAAACAAAACAGGATGCATTCAAACTAGGAGTCAAGGGGCAAGGGTGAGGTTGTGGCTCAGTGGTAAGGCACATACCCAGCATTCACAAAGCCCTGAGTTCAATCTCTATCACTACAGCAGCACATGCTTGAAGTCCCAGCAATGGAGAAACAGAGGTAGGAGAATCAGAATTTCAAGACTGGTTTTAGTTATATTTTTAGTTCAAGGGACAGCCTTGGCTGTATGAGGCCTTGTTTCAAAAGGAAAGAAAAGTAAATAAATGAACAAGGGCCAGTGAGATAGCTCTGCATGGAAGGGTGTTTGCTGCCAAGCCCGATGATCTGAATCCCATCCCCAGATCCTACAGGATGGAAGGAGAGAGCAAACATCATGAGCAAATATGCATAACTCTGACCTGCATGTCTGGGCCATGGTGTGTGAACCCCCAAATAGATAAATAACAGGTGTCAAGATGTCATCAACACAACAGAATGACATTTGACTTAATTTTGATAGCATGAAACATTTTCTTATATTTAAACATTTTTGTTTTAAGGTTAAAAATCATAGACTAATTTTTTCCCATTTTATTCTTATTTTGTTATCTTGGTTTATAAGCATTTTCAATTTGGTCAATTGTTACAGAATTGTTGCAAGGGTCATAGATTGACACAAAAATAAGAATAGAGAAAGAAAAAAAGAGAAAGTTTTATACCAATAGTTGTTTTGGGCTAGATGATGTCCTATTCATGGTTGTATTTAATTTTGTAACATATCTTTAATTGGAAGTTGTTATACCTCTTTTAGACTGAGAAAATAATGTACCAAAACACTTACTAGATGGAAAATAGGATTTAGATTCTTCTGTAGACTCTGAGGACTCCGAAGAACAAGAAAATGTTTCCTTAATTTCAATATGAAAATTTTATTTCTAACAATGTCTTCCTCATTTGCTAGAAACTCAAATGAGACTATTCACAGAAATAAAAAAGAAAATTGTTTCCAAAGCAGTTACTGCTTGATGTAGATTTTTGTACTTAGAAGTGAAGAGGATGAATATTTCTAGAGGTGTCTCTGGTCTGGACTTGTTCCTCTAGGTTCTAGAAGTGTGATCATTTTCCAAGCTACATTGCCCCATTGTTTCACACCAGAAAAGCATGCTTTCCACTGGCGAGAAAATTGGAGGCTCTGAGTCATGAATTGCACAAAATCTGTAACAATTAGAGAGTGTTTTTCCTGCTGGAGCAGTGGTGATACCTATCTTTAATCCCAGCACTTGGAAGGCAGAGGCAGGCAGATCTGTGAGTCTGAGGTTAGCTTAGTCTAGGGAGGGGAGTTCCAGGACAGCCAGGGAGAAATCCCGTCTCAAAAAAAGAAAAAAAAAAAAGAAGAAAGAAAAAGAAATAGCACTTAAATGGAAGCTAAAGTCCTTTGTAATAATTGGCTAGGCTTATTTGAACGATCAAAAGCTCAATTTATACTGAATTAAACACAACACGTTCAGATGCAAAGAAAGACACAGGAAAGTAGCTTCCTCTGTCCTGTATTGTTTCTGATGGTGAGGTTACTTTTTGCCTCAAGGTGGCTGTCAGCTCCAGTTGTTTCTGAGTCATAGGCAGCATGAAGTAAAGAAGGAAACCAAAAAGCAAAAACCTCTCCCCTCCCTTTCCTTCTCCTCCCCTCTCCTCCCCTCCCCTCCCCTCTCATCTTTTCTTTCTGTAGATAGAGGTTTTCCTTTGTCTTGCCCTGCCCTGGCAGTCCCATAGCTGCTTATAAAATCACTCAGAGACTTAATATTAATTTTGAACTGTTTTGGTCTATGACTTAGGCTGGATTAAATCTCCCCCAACCCTGCCTTTCTTCTCCTGTTCTCTCTTGGATTTCCTGATTGGCTGTATCCTGTCTCATCATAGGCCCAAACAACTTCTTTATTAACCAATAATAGCAACACATATTAACAGTGTACAAAAAGACCATTCCACAACACATCCTCTTTTCTGTCTAATCGAAAAGGAAGGTTTTCATTTTAACATAGTAAAATTACGTATAACAAAACAGTTAAGCAAGAATTACAGATACACTCCCCCTAGAGGAACACCTGACTCAGTCTTGATGTTGGGGGGAGAAAACTGGATTTGCCAGGAGTGGAGGCTGAACTAAGCAATAGTGGGACCTTGAGACCTTGGGACTGCCTGCCCATGGGGGGGATGGTGAGATGTGGAGAAGAGAGAATGACCTGATGTGGTGGGAGGGGGAAGGGACCTTGAATAAGGATATACAAGGATAGAAAATGTGACTTCTTTATTCATAATAATAAAAAAAAGAATTACAGATACAATATCTAGTTTGTATTTAGCAAAATTAAATACTCTATCATCTATTTTTGTGAGTTCAAAGTTTCATATCTAATTTATATTTTATCATGACTAAGGAAAATTATAATTATCTACTCTTCAACTCCATCTAAGATCCCAGAAAGATATAATAATATCCGAGTAAACAGGAAGTACATTGTAAGCAACTTCCAAAATTCTAGAAATGACAGAGACATCTGGCTGCCTGGACAGTCACCCAAAGTTCCTTTGCAATGTTGGGGCATCCATCTTCAGCCTACAGGCCTAGAGACCTAGGGACTCTGGCAGACCCCCTTCAGTGAAACAGAAAATTTGAAGAACTGTCTTGCCCATTGGTAAAGTTTGTCAGTTGTTTTCCTCTGTGCCCTGTAAAATGTCTGGAGGTTTCTTCTGTGAAGCAGAAACCTAAAGGAGCACCTCACCTTGTTTTGGCAAAGTTTAGTGGTCATTTGCCTATGGTTCTGCATGTCCAGTTTATACAACATACTTTCAAGTAGTCCAAGAACAGTTTCTTGCCTAGATGGCTAGACTTTTCCACATTGTAAACAAACTCCATAACAAGTTTCTTTGATAGCCATCATCCTCTTTGAAGTAATATGTGCTGCCAGGAACAGACATGCCTCACTGTCCAGAAAAGTCTAAGTTCTTAAAACATTTTAAATGCCATATTCTGTATACTTTTAAAGTGTTTGAAGATTACTTACCTAATAGGTCATGGTTATTAGAGGAGAATCCATGACTACTAATCTACTAACGCAGCATAATCCCTAATAACAATCTATAAACATTTGTCCTTACATTCACAGATAAGTGTAGTCTTCACCCCTCAACAAGGAAACTTCTTTTTGCAACAGATGGAGACCACTACAGGAAGACACAACCAATAAAAATACAGAGTTGTGGAGCCCAGTCCCAATAGATATATTTATGAAACACTCCCACACCAAAGGCTCAGGGGTTATTGCTGAAGAGGGGGCAAAAAGATTGTAAAAGCCAGAGGATCAGGGAGTTTGCTATGAGATTGTGTTTTATAGTAACATCAGAAGCTATACTTATAAAGACTTGGCAACATGACTGCCCAAATGTGAGCTGAACAAGAGTGACACCAATGAACATGTCAAACTAGATGGGAAAACTCATGAGGAATAATCCCTGCACAAAGAACTATAGGCTATTGAGGAAAGCTGGGGATGGGAGAGGTGTCCTCCCCAGGGAAGAGCACACCAATTGGTTGTCCAGTTAGCACTAAATGGTCAGCCCTGAAAGCGTACATACAAATAACATTTTATGGACTCAATAGGTTTTTTATACAGCTATAAAAATACATACATGAACATAGTGACAGTGGAAGAAAAGGAGAGGCCATAAATTTGAAGGAGAGTTGAGAGGGGTATATAGGAGAATTTGGAGGGAGGAAAGGGAAAGGGAAATGTTATAATTAAATTATAATCTCAAAAATAAGCAACAGGGGAGGGGGCTAGAGAGATGGCTCAGCAGCTAAGAGCATTGGCTGCTTTTCCAGAGGAACTGGATTCAATTCCTAGCGCCCATATGGAAGCTCACAATTGTCTATAACCTCTGTTTTAGGGGGTCCAACACCCTAACAGAAGTACATGCAGGCAAAATGCCTAATGTACATAAAATACAAATAAGTAAATTATTACAAAATAAACAATGAAAAATTATTTCCTTAGAATTCACTGGTTAAAAGCATTTGCAATTGTGGGTCAGGAGGGCCCACATCCAGTTCTTAGCAAGTACTTGGTCAGCTCACACTCATTTATAACTCCAGCTCTTCTGGCCTCATGTAGACACACATGTACACACACACACACACACACACACACAGAGAGAGAGAGAGAGAGAGAGAGAGAGAGAGAGAGAGAGAGAGAGAGAGAGAGAGAGAGAATGAGAATATTTTTAAAAGTTATTTCCTCAATGACTTTACTTTTTTTGTTATTTGTTTTTTGTTTTGTTTTGAGATATGGTCTCATGTAGCTAAGGCTGGCTTTGAACTCCTGACCTCTTACCTCCACCTTTCAAGTGCTGAGATTATAGGGAAACACTTTCACAACTGAGTAGTCACCTTGTCTTTTGAGAGTGCAGATTCTGCATCTTGCAGAAGAGGGAAAACAGTGTGAGATTTTATTAGGGTACCTGTTATGTTGTGGGTGTGACTTCCCCAGTAAAATTTATGTGCATGTTCAGTTGCCCATGTGAGGTGATTAGAGGAGATGGGACCTTTAAGAGGCAATTAGGTTATAGGGTCTCCACTCTCAGAAGAAATTAATAAAGTGCCGTGAAAGTGGGTTAGTTATCAGGAGGGCTTGTGCAGTGGGTCAGTTGCTCTGTTCCTCAGTTCTGCACACTCACTTCCTCTAGCCTTTCCATCATGCATGGGGTAGCACATGGCCCTCAGCCAGAGGATGAGCAGATCCTGGAGCTATGTTCTTAGACTGTCAGCAAAGTGGATCAAAATGCATCTTATTTTATTAGAAGTTAATTACTTCAGCAATTTTGTTATAGCAATAGCTTAGGCTGTTGTCTTTTCATTCACATTTGCTTAAAAAGCACCCACTTAAAAAACCTCACCCCACTCTGCCATGTACAAACCTTCCCTCACCCCAAGCTACTTCTTTCTAGTACTTACCACTACAAGTATCCCAATAAGACCAGAAGCTGTACCAGAATAACAAGGTCTGACTTCCATGATCAAATTGTTCCTGACTTGCTGATGAAACTATTGACAATGTATTTTGAAATAGGCTTCTGGAAACAGACTTCACATTTTGTGTCTGCTTAAAGGAGTTCTTGGAATGTCACCTTTAAGCGTGGTCTCATCATAGTTCAGTCATCTCACAGCCAGATGTTTTTCTGTTGCCTGCCTCCTGTCAGTCCTGTATTGGATTCTGGGGAGAACAAGACAGTTTCTGCATTTGCATAGTTCAGATGTGAATACAGTAAATCAGAGAAGGGACAAGTCACTTGTGACCTGCATATTTCACAGCATTCATAGAATGGAAGTAGAATACCATTTGCTTTTCCTTCCCAGGATCCAGATCTACAGCACTACATCCTTGTGATTCAAATCTATCACAAACCCAGTTCCCTTTCTGGACATTCCCAAGAGGCAATTGCTTAATTTGCCTGCTGCAAGTGAAATCATTAAAACCCTATCAAGAAGGCTGCAGATGTTGGCTTCAATCTATGCAACTTCTCTGCTGCTTCTACACAAGGCTCCGTTGTAGGATCAGGAACTGTCTTCCAGCTTCGACACAAATCCCTGTTTTAGCCCTTACCTGCTGGATGGTCTAGAATTCAGTGGTTCTCAACCTTCCTAATGCTGCCACCCTTTAACACAGTTCCTTATGTTGTTACCCCAACCATAAATTACTTCATAACTGTAATATAAATCATAAATATCTGATACGCAGGATATCTGATATTTGACCCCAAAGGGGTCTCAACCCACAGATTGAGAAAAGTTGGATTAGATGGTTGATTTGGCAGTACAGTTACAGTTGGCCATTCTGTTTCAAAAGGCTAGAGGGTTAAAGTAGAAAAGGGTTGTTTGGGGCTACAGATATGGCTCATGGCACACACACAGACAAAGCAATCATATGTATATAATTGTTTTTTAAAAAGTGTATCTTTCTATATTATATAATTCTATATTGTAAAGTCATGTAGGCTTTTTTTTTTTAAATCATTGTTTATTCTTCTGGGAAATAGTGACAGATAAGAAAAATTTGAAGATTGAAACCTATTGTCTTGAAACAGCTTAATTTTTTTGCAGTGGAACATAGTACCATGAACAGGGTGGCTCCCTCTTCACTGATGTAGGAATATGGCCATGGTATATTAAAGGTAAATACACATGAGGGCACACTCCTTTTATCCCAGCATTTGGGAGGCAGAGGCAGGTGGAACTCTGAGTTCGAGGCTAGCCTGGTTTACAGAATGAGTTCCAAGACAGCCAGGGCTGTTACACAGAGAAACCCTGTCTTGGGGGGGGGAAAGGCACAACTTGGGGTTGGAGAGATGGCTCAGAGGTCAAAAGCACTGGCTATTCTTCTAGAGGTCCTGAGTTCAATTCCCAGCAACCACATGGTGACTTACAACCATCTGTAAAGAGATCTGGTGCCCTCTTCTGGCCTGCAGGCAGAACACTGTATGCATAATAAATAAATAAAAATCTTAAAACCAACCAACTCAGATTGCATCTTTATACATGTGCATTATCTACCCGGATCCCACTCACCCCTCACCCTCCATTACTCTCTGCCTCCTTCCCTCTCCCACTAACTAACCTCTTCCTCTTCCCAACTTGTCCCTTCTTACTTTCATGTTTGTGCATGTGTGACTCATTACATCTCTTTAGGGTTCCTTTTAGAAATTTGGTAGAGTTTGTTCACAGAAGCACAGACACTTTACCAGTGACTACACCACTGAAATAAGTCTCTTTATCCCCCATTAACTGCACCTAAAACCTCAGGGTGTGAGGGACCTCATGAGCCCCCTCCCCATAACAGGGTATTAATCTGACCAACTTTGCACAAATGGCCACAGATGCTGTGAGTTCAAGATTACAATAGTCATATCACACCTGGAAGTCAGTATTCTACCTTGTTCTTCCTGATTCCTGTCTTTTATAGTCTTCCCACCCCTTCTTCCAATAGTGCCCTGAGATTGGTAGGGAGTGATATAGAATTCCCATTTACGGACATTCAACAGTCATTCTGACTTGTTAAGTGTCTCTGATGTCACCACTGACCACTGCTAAAAAGTTTCTCTGACCAAAACTGACAGCAGCACTCATTTATGAGCATATGCACATAGCTATTTAGAAAGCAACTTGATGGACACATCATACCTATTAGCAAGACAACAGCAGTAGTTTCCTGACTTGGGATTATAACCTCTCCAGTTATGGGCTTTTGAGTGGGGTTATAGTATTAGATATGAATCTTCTCCTGTGGTGCAAGTTATCAGTTCCATACAGAAAGTGACTGGTTACCCCCATAACATACCTGCCACTACTGCACCATTGGGCTCAGCTTGCCTAGATGGTCTGTATAGCTGTAGCTAAGGTGTACAGCTGAAAAATACTACTTATGTCAGTTCTTATCAGCCTGCACAGCCTCTTCCAGCACTATGAGATCTAGCTAACACAAACACATAAGAAACTTCCAGCTTGGGGCTGGAGAGATGGCTCAGCGGTTAAGAGCACCGTCTGCTCTTCCAGAGGACCCGGGTTCGATTCCCAGCACCCACATGGCAGCTAACAACTGTCTGTAGTTCCAGTTCCAGGCAAACACCAAGGCAAATAAATAATAAAGAAATAAAGTTTTAAAAAAAAAAAAAAAAAAAAGAAACTTCCAGCTTGATTTCTCTATGTTCTGAGACCAAATCTCCTTCAGAAATGGGGTCTTCCATCCTAGTTCTGGTGGCAACCAACAGAGGTGGTAATTCACCGTTTGGGAGCCTCAGGGAATGCCCTCACAAACAGCTCATGAGGTAGTCCATCCTTGGCACTGGGATTTTCATTTCATAAACTGTAACTTTTAGTGTTATTTTGATTGGCTTATCAAGTATGAGATTTTTTCTTCCCTATTGTCATTTACCCAAACTGTCATTGCTGCACTCCTTGCCCCATGCCCCCAGTGCTGGGAGGACTCGGTTTTAAGCAGTGCTAGGGACAAACCCAGGGATTTGTATGTGCTAGGTTAGCAGTGTCATCAGCTTTCCTTGTTTTTCAAACTGATACAACCTAAGCAATTTTAAGAATGTTATATTCACAACTGGTAAAACAAACCCCACACATTACGCATCACTTAGTTTTCTTCTACATACTTTGGAGACCTCAAGTCCAATTTTGGTTAGTATCACTTTTGAGAATGAGTTCAGCTAAATTGGGAGCTTGGAGAGTCACGTTGAATAATGAGCAAGCTTCTCTGAATAGTCTTCCGAGCAACATTTGCAAACTAAAAAGTAAAGCAGAGGCTGTCATGAGACCTACAAGCTATTCATAACTGTGTCTCTAATGCAGGAGGAAAGAACATCAAAATAATGCTATTAGATCATCTTAAGATGCCGAGTTGTCAGATTAAAGCCTTGTTTGCTGAAATCTGACATACTCATTGCTCAGAGACCACAATGCCAATCTACGCAAGCATAGCTTAAAGAGGAAAAGTGTAAGACCATTTGGACTTTCCACAGTAGACTCTCTCATTGTCCTCCCAAATTAGAAATTCATAAGCCATGTCTTGTTTTCTTGAAGGTAACCCCAGTGATTCAATAGCTACAGTTTGGAGGGGAAATGAAATTTAGGGTAGATATAGGAGCTCACAAAGAATTCCCAGCTTAGACTTACTGAAGTGGGTCTTTGGTCTTTCAGTGGGTATTCTCTATCATTTTACTCTATTTTCCAATACAGCATTTCTCTGGGGCTGAAGAGATGTCTCAGAGGTTAACAGCACTTAACTCTTTCAGAGGACTTGCGTTCAGTTCCCAGCACCCAACATGGTGGCTCAGGATCATCTCTATTTCCAGGGTATGCCATCTTTTTCTGACTTCTGAAAGCACCAGCCCACATGTGATTGCACATACATTTGCAGAAAAAATTCATAAATATCTTGATGCCAGTTTTTAACTGTTACACCATAAATTATCGTATCGCTTAATAATTGACTACATTCATTATTCCTAGGCTTAAAAAGTACTTTTAAAGTAACTATAACATTCTCTGGTTTTTGACTATTAGTCAACCCAAGGCCTAAAGCAAGTCCTGGCTCCTCCTAGAGCTTCAGTTTCCAGGTTATCTAGAAGTATTTCATAGTATGTTCTATCACTGGACACTTTGAACCTAGCCTTGTAGATCTTCCCAAAGGTCAGTCACTTAACAACAGGGTTCATACTAAAGTTAAGAATGCATCTCTCACTTCATCTAGCAACTGGTAAAAAACAGATGGAGAGACCCATATCCAAGCATTGGCCTGAGCTCGGGGAATCCTGCTGAAGAGGGAAGGATTATAGAAACCAGAGGGGCCAAGGACATCACAAACCCACAGAATCAACTAGCCTGGGCTCATAAAAGCTCAGAGTCTGAACCAACAAGCAGGGAGCCTGCATGGGACTGACCTAGGCCCTCGGCATGTGACAGTTGTGTAGCTTAGTTTCTCATGGACCTCCTAACAGTCAAAGTGGGGGCTGTCTCTGACTCTTTGGCTGGCTTTTGGTACTCTACTCACACTGGGTTGCCTTGCCCAGCCTTAGTAAGCGTGGTGCTTAGTTTCAGAACTCAATATACCATGTTTTGTCAATACTCATGGGAGGCCAGCTCTTTTAATATAAATGTTGGAGGAATGGATGGGGGGAGGCAAGAATGAGATGGGTGAGAGAAGACTAGGAGAGGAAAAAGGGGAAACTGCAGTTGGAATGTGTAATAATAAAAACCGAACCTCTTAGAGATGGTGGTGGCACACACCCTTAATCCCAGCACTCAGGAGGCAGAGACAGGCAGATTGCTCAGGGTTCAAAGCCAGCCTTGTCTACAGAGTCAGTTCCAGGACAGCCATGGCTACAGAGAAACCTTTTCTCTAAAAACACAAAATATACATCTCTCCCCATTACATTATACTCTTAACAGTAACATTCCTTCTAGTACTCTGCTCTTAGATCCAACTTCCCACTGTTCTTTTTTTTTTTTTTAAACTTTATTTATTTATTTATTTGCCTTGGTGTTTGCCTGGAACTGGAACTACAGACAGCTGTTAGCTGCCATGTGGGTGCTGGGAATCGAACCCGGGTCCTCTGGAAGAGCAGACGGTGCTCTTAACCGCTGAGCCATCTCTCCAGCCCCCCCACTGTTCTTTCTTAAGAAAAAAAAAAAAGTATGTGTATGGGTATTTGTATGTGTTACCTTGGTAACCACGCTTTTGTATCCACAGAAACCAGAAAAGGATCTTAGATCCTGTGGAGGCGATGAGAATTGAATTCAGGTCCTCTAAAAGTTTAAGCACTGAACCATCTCTCCACTCCTTGTCCTCTGGTTTTCCTCTACTAGTTTGTTAAATCTTCAATCTTGTTCACTTTAAGAATAAAAATGATGAATGATCCTCCTGCTTCATATTCTTCATGTTAGGATTACAGGTATGTGCCTAGATGGGTTTTTGTTTTTAAAGATTAAACAAAGCGACAGGGCTAGAGCTAAGAGAAATACAAACCACGAAGGCAGCTAAATGCTTAGGGGAGCTACCTAAGTCTCTTTCTTTTTTTTTTTATTAAAAAGCTTTACTTATTTATTTATTTATTTATTTATTTGCCTTGGTGTTTGCCTGGAACTGGAACTACAGACAGTTGTTAGCTGCCATGTGGGTGCTGGGAATCGAACCCGGGTCTTCTGGAAGAGCAGACGGTGCTCTTAACCGCTGAGCCATCTCTCCAGCCCCCTAAGTCTCTTTCTAAAAAAAGATTTATTTTTTATTTTATGTACATTGGTGTTTTGCCTGCATGTATGTCAGCGAAGGTGCCAGGTCCTCTGGAATTGGAACTATAGACAGTTGTGAGCTGTCAGGTGGATGCTGGGAATTGAACTCTGCACCTTTGGACAAGCACAGTCAGTCCTCTTAACCACTGAGCCACCTCTCCAAGCTCCATCTAAGTCTCTTAAAAAGAAGGAAAAATGGACATCTGTCTAGAAATATGTGAATCTGTTCAGGGCAAAGTAGGATTTCTCCAATATCAAGAGTTTTGCTAGTAAATTCAAGTATGATGGTAAACCCATTAAATACAAATTCAGAAACAAAAATGGTATAAAATACAAGTACAGGTTTTCAAGTATACAATTTGTTTTTATTTACAATACCCTATAAAAATGTAAATTTAGAAACTTTTTATTAATTAGAACTGAACAAAAAGCACAATAAGGAAGAAAAAATAATCAAGTGTTTACTTGATCAGGTGTGAAGGGAAGGTAGGAAGGCTCAGTGGAGACAGTCGCAGATGGTAGAGGGAAGCTAGACTGTCATTGGGGAGCAGCTGGTGGAGCCTGAGGCCACACAATGAGAAGAAATGGAGATGAAAACAAGGACAGCTGGTTGTAACGGAGGGCTTTACTGTTATACAATACATGTATGTGCAAAATGTTTATTCTCTTTAAATATCATAGCCTGTCCCCTGACTACATTCAAACAGGTGAGAACAGAAAGTAGAATCAGGACAGGAATATAAAATAAGTTCAATTTAGTTTTCCAGAATTGCAACTACTAGGGAACGAAGTCCCTAATCCTGGCTGACAGCTGAAGGTAAGAAAAGTGAAAGGAAAGTGTCCCTAAGATTCGAACCCAGGCCCCAGCTGCCGTGGATGGGGCTGAGGCAAGACTAAGCAGCCAGGCCAGTAGTTCTGCTGCAGGGTAGAGGAGACCTAAGAGCACAGCAGCCCAAGCTTAGCAGCCATGGCCACATTTGGAGGCTTCCACCCAAGACACTAAATGAAAAATAGGGAAGAGAAGCAGAAGCATGGCTTACAGAAGTCACGTCAGGAAGACAGTGCAGGTGCGCAAAAGCTACACTGCAGAAGCAGGCTCTATGTGAGGCTCATCTTGGGTACTCTTGAATGCACTTGAGGGACAGGCTCAAGCACGCTGTAGTCATCACAGGAAAAGGCTTAACTGTGTGTGTGCTGTTTCCATTATGGTGGTCAGGAACAAAGAAAATACAGGTAGGGAGAAAGAAAGGACTTCTCAGCCTAGAGCTGGGCATCAGCCAATTAACAAGTTTGATTTAATGTAATGTGCTGTGTACCCTGTATTTATATATTAAAAAAGTAGAATTCACCAAATTACAAGATGGAACAGAAACAGACTAAAAATATATCAGCTGGTTTTTTTTTTTTTTTTTTAGAGGTATATGTCAACTAAATATTTTTCAATCTAAAATTCATCCTTTAAGGACCCTCTGGAGACCACATGAATGTGTTTGTAGGGGTGTGTGTATATTTACCTATATCTTGACTTCTACTTAGTTTTGGCTCTCCTATAGTCATATTAATAAGGGAAGATGAAAAAAGACTTCAAAGGGCAGAGGGAACCTTTGGTAGACTACAACCTATTTTGAACTGTAATAGTGGTGATGGGATAAAGGGATATTATATTTGTGTCTCTAGGGCAAAGAAAATGCGAAGTTGAGAAGAATTGAGTAAAAGTAGGACATGCAAAGTGTAACACAGAAGGTAAAAGAAACCAGCAGAAGTATCACCCAGCAGAAGTATCAGAGCGGTGGGGAAATACCTGGCATTCAGAGCTAACCTCTGAAAACAGGTCAATCCCACAAGACTTTCCTTTGGGTCATAAGCTACCTCCCCTCCCTCATTAAAAACACTCCATTGGTGATGGCAGCAGTGCGGGCGGCAGCCAGAAGGAGGTACAGGACACACTGGAGAGCTTTTATCGTATCTCTTGAACCAGCCTAAGGATATAAACAGAAAGACAACTTTTTGTATAAGTAAGTTAAAACAGAATGAATCTTTTGCATGCAAGTTACATCTTTATAAGAATTTCAATAAAATACCCTAGATATTTCTGCTCTCTCAGCAATGTCATTTCCTGAGGTGCTGTTGCACACAATACAGTGATTTGTTTGAATACACACAGAAACACTTAATGGATATCTCAATCTCTCGCTCCCATTCAGCCTCATCCTCTATACTGTATGATGTCTAAAATACCAAGGTAGTGAAATGTATTTGGAACTTACTGTAGTTTTGTCTCCAACAAGTTCAGTTTCTGCCGGTCAACATATCGAGAAAAAAGGGAAACTAGGTTTGTAGGTATAGAGATTGGCTTGGCCAAGGCTGCTTGGGGGATCTGCAGAAGTTCTCGGGTTGCCATGAACATCACCTCTGTCCTGATAGAGAAAACCCAAACAATGATGAGAAGCAGAAGGGAAGGAGAAAGGACAGCAAAGGCTATTTAAAAAAATTTAAAACAGAAGATAATCAGTACTGACCACTGGTTATTTTGCGCTGACTCTATAGCAGGGTCTGAACTCTGTAGGTCTTCCCCACGGCTTAGGAGGATTAGAAGCAGTGACAAGCCAAACTGTAAGAGAAACCAGATGGAATCAAACTTAAAGCATCTAAGAGGCCGGAGAGATAGATGGCTCAGTGATTAAGAGCACTTGCTGTTCTTGAAGAGGATCAGGGTTCTGTTCCCAAAACTACACAATGGCTCACAACTGTCCATAGTCAGCTACAAGGCACACATGCAGGCAAAACATTCATACACATAAACAAATCTAAAAGCAAAACCTAAACAGTGCATCTAAGCCCCGTGAGCCAGCTGATGGGACCCTGGCACGGACAGGAATGGCACCACACCCAAGTTTTTATATTAGAGCTGTGTCTTCCCTCTAGATTTTGTTTCTGGCACAGCAGATACCAAGGAAAGTAAAGTAAATCCTTTCTCTGCTCTATCCTGTTTTGAAACATGGCCCCCCAACCGAAACTCATGATAATCTGTGATTTGGCATTTCATTTTAAAGAATTAAACAGATTAAAAAAGAAAGTCAAAGTTCATGGAGAATCAGAAGAAAAAAATTAAGTAAGTTATTTAAGGGAAAAAAATGTTATTAACAACTACATAAAGCCAGGCATTGTGGGGCACAACTTTAATCCCAGGATTGGGAGGCAGAGGTAGGCAGATCTGAGTCTGAGTCTTAACCTGGTCTATAGATAGAGTTCCAGAACGTCTAGGGCTGTTATACTGAGAATCCTTGTCCTGAGGGGACAGGGGATCACAGGGAGCCCTGGAGTTATACATAACTCAGTTTGTAGCCGCCTTTTCCAGCATGTACAAGGTTCTAGGTTTGATCCTCAGCATCACATAAACTTGGTGTGATGGTGCGTATCTACCACCTCAGGATTCAGGAGGATTAAAAGTTCAATGTCATCCTTGTCTACACACGGAGTTAGGGACCAGCCTGGGATACAAAATGATGTCTCAAGAAGCAAAACAAAACAAATTAACATAAATAGCTCAGCTGGTAAAAACCCCAAGCTTAGATCCCAAGAAATGGGATGTACAAAAAGCTGCACATGGTGGTGTGCACCTGATTCCAGCTCTGGGAGAGGGAGCCTGGCAGATCCTGAAGTACACTGGTCAGACAGCCTAAGCCAAATCAATGATCTTCAAGTTCAGGCAGAGAATTTATCTCAAAAAGCAAAGCTGGAGAATAATCAGGGAAAGACGACTGATGGCAACCTCTAGCCATATGGTCTCTGCATGCACACCACTCTATGTGCATGCATGTGTACACAGAGTATCTTCTTATCTAATATACCAAAACTTACTTTAGATGCTAATAGGCATCTAAAAAAAGAATCAGCAACATGACTTTTTTTTTTTAAGACAGAGTTTCTTTATTTAGCACTGGTTGTCCTTAATTTAAGATACACCTACCTCTGTATCCTGAGATTGTTGGGATTAAAGATGTGTGCCACCACGCCTGGCACAACATAAACTCTTAAGGCGCATCAGATTAAAATACCAATAGCACTTGACTAAACGTGTACATCATATCTATAGTGGATTATAAATGGATGTATAGTTTGGAATCTCATTTTACTTTCCTGGGTTTATATTACAGAAGATAATCTTTCTTTTCCACAAAATCTCCTTCATGCTATCATGCTATTTGCAGGCAAATTTTCACCAGGCTCATAATCTTGTATGACTTGCTGGTTTTTTACTGCTCTTATCAAAATTAAAGCTGTGACCACATAACAGGAGAACCCACCTATCCTGAGGGATATATAAGTATTGCTTGCTTGTTCTTGATGGCAGGTCAAAGGAGAAAGAGGTCCTGAGACTTCAACTCTATTCCTTCTTGAGGCCCTAAGTAAGTATCTACTACAAACCAGGCATCATCTAAATACTGGATCATCAACATTTGCACATCACAGATCAGGAAAAGGGTAGGCAAAGATTGACACTGCCTGTTTAAAGATTCACAATCCTCTTTCCTTATTAGGTTTTCTTTATGAGGCTTTGAACTAAAAAAGGAAAGAAAAAGTTTTGTTTTCTTTTTAGGTAGTGTTTATATCCTAGACCCCATTATGTTAAACTAGGCTGGCCTCGAACTCACAGAGACATGTCTACGGTATGAGTGCACCACGATTTGCCCTTTTGGATCTTTAACATGACATAACTAAAAGCTGTATGTAGCTTTGCTGCAGCTAGGTGTGCCAGGTGACTAAATCCCAGCCACTGCTACTCAGCAGAACCTTGTTAGAAATCCTGGGCAAAGTCCTAACAAAGAGAAGAGGCAGTTAATCTATACTTTAATCATTCATACCCAGCTTTCTTCCCCATGGCAAAATAGTTTTAACCTTCAGAACTGTCGTGAAGTCAGAACCTCACAAGCATGGGAATCTACTGTTAAAGAGGACCATAATAATTGTAAAAAAGGTTTAATTGCTTGATGTCATAAATTTTATAAAAAACTATTTTCTCCAAACCACTGTTTTCTTTTTCTTCCCCTAGCCTTTGCTAGTGTAATTCCAGAGTGGAAGAAAGTTACAGGAGTCAGAGTCAAATTTAGATGCCACATAAGCTGAGGACACTAAAGGCCAAGAGCACCTTGTTCTGGAGCACAGCAGTGAGGTGAGGGTTGGAGGGTGCTGGTGCAGTTGCACTCTGAGGTAGGTTCATTAGCTGTTGCAGAAGGCTGGTGACAGTCACTGAAGGAAGATGATACAGGAGAAGGGAGAAGGGACCCAGTAAGCATGGCAGCACCTAAAACACAAACAAGAGTGTTATGTTCTGCCAGCTGCTCCCTCACTTACCTCCCACCAGTGCTTGTGGCCAGCAGGATGCTTACTGCATACAAGATCATTATAATATCACTGTGTGCCAGACAGACAGACATTTGGATGTAATGGAAAGGCAGGGTAAATACGCGACTCCTTTTTCAGTTTTTGAGATGAGTTACTGGCTTATTAGCACTCACTACAAATGATTGATGTATTTTTGGTATCGTGAGATTATTAAATGAAATCTAATTAAGTCTACTGCTAAGTATACCACTTCTGGCAAATAGGAGTCTCTTCAAATTGGTTTGTGCTTTCCCAGTAACCTATTAGTTCCCTTGCCTCTGGTATAAGACCCAACATTATCTGTACTCCCATGTCTCACACCTGGAACCGTCATTTCTGCAAGAAAATGGATTCTAGAAACATAATCAATTACTTTTTAATTCACAGGTTAAAAACTCAAGCACGGGCATGTACACATACATAGAAATACAGATAAAAGGGGAGAAAGAATGAACTACAACTCTACAAACACATATTTTTAGGCTGGCCTCAAGTTTACGGCAACCCTCCTGTCTTAGCCTCCCTAGTGTGGGGAAATCAGGCACGAGTTACCACATACAACTTTTTTATATAGTTAATTAAGTGTTCTTCACTAGGAAGTAAGCTCCAGGAAGGTATTTTTTTTTTTACCTAGATATGAAATGGTGCCTGGTATGTAGAAGTATTCAGTGAGTATCTGCCAAATGAATAAGATTTGCTCAAACTTGCTTCCATTGATGAGTCTCTGTGAGATCATGATTGACAGGGTGCCCACTGCCCCATTCTCTTTCTTTGGCATTTGTGCTTTAAAACAGGTATCAGGCATCCCCTTTTATTCTGGTCTTTTATTCTCTAGAATAAATCTTAAATCTTTAAAATTTTTCTTCATCCCAGTTCTCATTCTTTTTTTAAATTTTTTTTTATTTTTTATGTGAATTGGTGTTTTACCTGCATGTATAACTGTGTAATGGTGTCAGATCTTGGAATTATAGACAGCTGTTAGCTGCCATGTGGATGCTGGGAATCGAACTCAGGTCCTCTGGAAGAACAGTCAGTGCTCTTAACCTCTGAGCCATCCCTCTAGCCCCCGTTTTTTATTCTTGAGTCTCTTAAAAACGTATAGGTTTTGAGGTACAAAAACCAGTTTTTAGCTGTCTAGAGCATTTGGTGCTTTTGTAGAGGACCCAGATTCAATCCTCAGCATCCATATGTTAATTCACAAAGCATAACTACAGTTGTGGGGGATCCAATGCCCTGTTCTGACCACCATGGATACCAATCATGCACATACACACACATAGGCAAACTATTCATAAGTAAAATTTAAATAAAGCTAATATATTTAAAAACATGTATGTTTCATTCTGTTCCATTTTTCCAATGAGATTTAAACTTTTCATTCTCTTCTGTAAATTCTAATTTCAAAGGCTATAGTAGTAATCCCCAGCTCTTTCATGTTTTAAGGTATACAGGCCTATCTTCTGCAGGTAACTCAGGTATTTACTACTTAGTTTGTAGTCAATTACAATGTTTCCTCATACGTTTCTCTCTATTCTGAATCCCATACTCACTAATACTATTCCTTTATCAATTTCTTGTCTTAAACTTGAAAAATTACAAGGAATTTTTGCTAATCTTTGAAAAGCTATTACGGGGGCTGGAGAGATGGCTCAGCGGTTAAGAGCACCCTCTGCTCTTCCAGAGGACCCGGGTTCGATTCCCAGCACCCACGTGGCAGCTAACAACTGTCTGTAGTTCCAGTTCCAGGCAAACAGCAAGGCAAATAAATAAGTAAATAAATAAAGTTTTTTTTAAAAAAAAAAAAAAAGAAAAGCTATTACAATGATAAGCAGAGATCTTTTAATAAAAAATTTACCCGTGGGACACCTATTGATTAGACCTCCAGGATAATCTGAAGCTACTGACAACAGAGCAACTTTACACCCCGAGGTTTCCAACTTGAGATGCATAAGGAAAGCTGCTGCCCTGTGTGGTGGGTACCTCATCTTGTGCGTCCTTCTTGATAAGGAAAGGGAGGTTCCTGGCAGTTGCCATGAGGATGTCAGCTGCTTGTTCTGTGGAGAGGAAAGGGAGAATGCGGGCAACCATTCTCTTCCCTTTTCGGATGCACATGATCTGTACAAAGTGGTCATCGCTTGGCCTGCAAGAAAAACACCATCCGATGTCAATAAAGGCAATACAGAGAACCCACATTTCTTAAAAAACACATAATTCTATCTTCACAATCATCTGTACTACCAATATTTGAGGACTGCTCTCTAATTTGAAAGTTTAAGTTTTACAAATATGAAAAACAATTTCCTTTATTTTATGTAAAAATATGACCGAATTTAAGTAAAAATTAAATGTTAACTTACAAGTGTTAACAGGGCACACAGAATTCACATGGTTTTGTAATTTGACTTTTTCACTTTCCCTCCCAGACTGGGGAGTCCAGGGGCTCCTTAAGTAGGCAAGTGCTCCATCACTGACATACTCTTGTTTCTAACCTCAGTTAACCTCTTAAACACTTCCCTATCAATAAATATGCTTCAGTCAAATGCACTTAATGGTTACGTAACATGCTTAACTATGAATATAGTACATTCTTCAGACCAACAGCACAAAAGTATGCTGAAAGGACATTTATTCTTATGTTCTTGTAAGTTCTGGTTCAGGAGACTCTGAGCAAAGGTAAAGAAAGGAGCTCTATGCAGTCCCCTTACATTAAATGTCTGGGATTTCTAGGACATTATCATAACTAGGTTTGCTTCAGACAATGAGCACAAGACAGATGACACAGGCTACACTATGTACACTATGTAGCCTGGCTGTCCTGGAACTAGCTTTGTAGACCAGGCAGGCCTTGAACTCAAAGAGATCTACCTGTCAAGTACTGGGATTAAAGAAATATGCAACAAAAGATTAGGCAAGATTAACAAAAAGAGTTAACCATCTTCACTGGAAAATGGGCGGCTTTCATATAGACAATCTATGGAAATCCCGAGAAAGCACAAATGTTGGTAAGTGCAATTTTTTCAGGAAAGTAAATACATAAAGATTGCAAAGTTGAACAGACTAGTAATCATACTCCAGATATATTCTGTTACCTCAAAACCAAACTGCAGTAACGATACCCCTCCAATTTGTGGCCCTAGCACAATTCTAGAAGATATTGAATATATATCATTGAATTAATGAATCCAAGAAAGAACTCAAAAGATTATGGAATGTTTTATATGAAGTAGCACCCAATTAGAGACAAAAAGATAGATACTAGTGTGGTGTGGTGGCCCATACCTTTAATAGCAACATTTGGAAGACAATTGGATCTGTGAATTCAAGGTCAGCCAGGGCCACACAGTGTGCCTCTCTCTCAAAACAAAAGCAACAAAACCAAGAAAGATAGACGCTAAGCTATAGAAATGGTAGGACAGGGTACACCACAATGCCAAGTATGTGGAGGTCAGTGGCAACAGGAGAGGTTTCCCATTTCCTTAAGGTGCACAATGCTTACCTCTCTTGTCCAGGCAATTTGCCCCTCAGGTTGTCATACATGCTACAGATTTTGTGCTTTCTTTCATGTACCAGGGAAGGCCGCTCTTCTTCTAGACTTAGGAGATAGCGTCTTTCATAATCCTCCACATCAAGGAGTAAACTATATGTCTAGGGGAGAGACAGAACAGGCCATAACATGCTAGGTCAGGACCACAGAGTATTATATAAACATGTCCACATTTAGGGCTAACAAGTAAAAATGTAAGAGTACAATTTAAACAAAATGAGATTTTTAAAAAGGTGCTTGATTAAATTCGGAGAAACATGGTGAAATAATCCTTCAAGCACCATTCTTTCTCTTGGACTGAATGATAGTCAGGTAGTAAAATAATTATGTTTTCCAAATTTCCCAGCAGTAATGTTAGGTGGAGATATCCAACTTTCATAACAATGTCATGAGTGTCACTTTCCAGTAGTAAGTGAATGAAGGGACTGGAGAGAGTATAAAAAGGCCAGAGCTTGGCAGTCCAGTGTTTTCTCCATCTTTCAAAACTTTCTGTATTGAGCAGCATCTTCCACCTTAACCCAGAGGTTGCCAACTAGGCTCAGTTAACTAGCCAGGTTGCTCCAAGGTTTGTCTCTGCCCACTGAGTACTGGGAGGGATGCCATACCTGCTTGGCATTTATGTGAACAATGAAGATGCAAACTTGTCCTCAAATTTACATAGCAAACATTTTACCATCTTCTCCAGCCCTGACAATCCCTAAGATATGGTCTCACTGTGTAACTCTTCTGAAATTTACTACACAGTCTTCACATTCAGAAACTGCCTCTGTGATTAAAATCCACCACACTGCATTCCTGATAACTATTTTGCTAACCAGACTACTTTCCTTTTTTTCTCCTTGAGACAGGATTTCTCGATATAGCCTGGTGTGCTGGAACTAGCTTTGTAGAATAGGAAGGCCTTGAATTCAAAGAGATCCACCTGCCAAATGCTGGGATTAAAGGAATATGCAATAAAAAACCAGGCAAGATCAAAACATATGTAATTTATTTTTCTTAATGTACATTATGGTTTTGCCTGCATGCATGTCTGTATGAGGATACCAGATCCCTAGAATTGGAGTTATAGACAGTTGAAAGAAACCACGTGGGTACTGGGAACTGAACCAGGGGCCTTTGGAAGAATAGCCAGTGAGCCCATCTCTTCAGCCTGACCACAAAATAATTCCAGTGGTCTAGCACTTTGCAGGCATTCAATTCATTTGCAAACTCAACAAAACTACTATGATCATCTCCATGAAGAAACTGAGATAGCATAAAAGGTTAAACTCAGCCTCACATTGGGGATGGTTTGAGCTTGTGTTCTAGACTATTGTGCTCTAAGTAGTGTAGCATGGTATTATGTATTTAGTATTGCACTGTGGTATGTGTGCTTTACAGACTGTCTACATGTATCATCTCATTTTCTCTAGTACACAAGTAATGCCTAATATATGTTGTAAAACTAAATATCAACAAGACTTTTATTCCTATTTTTATCAGCCTGAAGATGATCTGGGTTGATGAGATTGCTTAGTAGGAAAAGGTGTTTGCTGTTAAGTCTAATAGCCTGAGTTCAATTCCTGGAGGCTTTGTGTTGGCAGGAGCAGCATGTTGTCTCCTGCAAGTTATCTGACTTCCACACACAAGTTGCAGCAGACACCAACACCCACACATAAGATCAATAAATTCATCCACACGCATATGTACATATATATAATACCTCCCTCCCTCCCTTCCTCTCTCCCTCCCAGGACACCACAGACAAGTTCACTCTGATAAACAACAAGCACTTGAGACAAATCAATTCTTAGGTAATATAAAAGAGGATGCCCTTCCAAGCCTAACAATCTGATTTAGAACCTCAGAACCCACAAGGTGGAAGGCAAGAACACACCCCCTACAAGTTGCCTCTGACATGCATGCACAATGCCCCCTCCAATCATAAAATGTAATTACAAACATTTAATTAATTAAAAAAAATCAAAGAACACTGATTTCCTGCTCACTCTTACTTCTTGGATACACATATATTTGACAGTTCTTTATTTTTTATTTTTTTAAGATTTATTTATTCATCATGTATACAACATTCTGCCTCCATGAATGCCTACACACAAGAAGAGGGCACCAGATCTCATTACAGATGGTTGTGAGCCACCATGTGGTCATTGGGAATTAAACTTAGGACCTCTGGAAGAACAGTCAGTGCTCTTAACCTCTGAGTCATCTCTCTAGCCCCTTGACAGTTCTTTAAATTGAAACTAAATATAGAAATAAATTCTTACTTTCTCAATTATGACAAGGGTTTTTCTTCTCTTGTCCCGAACTTGTTTTTCTTTTGTTTCCTTAAGGAAAAAAAATTTTTTTTAGTATAAATTCTACTAAGAACATTTTACCAAGAATGCACTTTTAGGTTCACTGGTGAGACCCTTGAGATTCCAGACTCCTTAAAAGTTAACAATCCAAAATGACAACAGTATGATACAAAGGTCATTGACTAAATCAGCTCATAAATTAGTAAAACACATAGAAATAATGTTTTAAGCAATAAACCGGAGTAAATAGACACTACTTGCAGCGAGTGGTATCAGAGCCAAAGACTCCTGTTACTGCAGGCCCTGGCTGGCCAGCTTTTTAAAAGGCATTAGGGCCAGCAAGACGGCTCGACTGGTAATTAGTTTCTGGCTGCATGGACGTTAACTGACCACCTGAATTTGATCCCTGGAGCCCCTGTTGCAAGGAGAATCTCTTTCTAGAAAACTGTCCTGACTCCCACAATTGACCCATGGCATGTGACACACACACACACACACACACACACACCCTTTCTATGAAGGTGTTATATTTCAGCATATGTATGAAAACCCAAAAAGTCAGGGCATACCAGGACCAGGTCAGCTTAGATTACAGACAATTCCACCATGCCTCATCTCATTCCAATGAATGACAAAATGAATACCTCATTATCTGGCACTTACATCATCCTCACTCCGAGATGTCACAACGGCATCGATCATCTTTCGAGGATTATTCACACTAGAGACAGTAAGCTTACCCAAAGAGCCCTCAAACTGCACTGCAAGGACAAAAAAGACTCCAATAAAGACTTGGAAGATAGCAGACAGCATTCAAAAAGCTTTTCTTTGTTCTTTACTCATGTTTAATAACTCACTGCAAAAATGTATGAACTGAAGCAACCCCTCTCCTTTTCTGTTTTTAACTCATGATCTTTCTGCCTCTACCTCCTCAATACTGAGATTACAGATGAGAACCACAACAGCCATCTAAAGCAACTCCTTTGCATAATCTATTCTCCATCCCTTCATTAAAATCATTATCAAAAGAAAAATTCTTTTCTCTTTATTTTAGGAATACTAAAAAATAAAATCATAGTAAGTTTTAAAAAATATCAAAGTCAGGCTACTCATGTTCTCACATATAATTATCTTGTTTATCAAAACAGCAGTGTCTCAAATTTCTCTTAATAATGGACTGGGGCCTTACCAGGCTTATAAGCATGCTCCAGTTTGGCCACCTGGGGGGTGATGAGCTTGGTACGCTCCTTCTTAGGACCATCACCTTGTATTTCTTCAGCAGCTGACAATTTCTCCAGTTTTTCGAAGTAATTCTGTCACAAGAGAAGATGGTTTTCAATGACAAACAAATACATATCACCACTGTTCTTCACACTAACTATTCCAGTGGTAGTAATAAAACTACGACTCTAGAAATACACAGATGCCTAGTTCTTGTTATAACTTTATGCTGTGGGATAATCTTTTTGTGCACTGTGAAGATGTGTCTTTGCCAAGGAACCTTCTGGTTAGTTTAGTAAAGAGGTGAATGGGCAACAGCTAGGCAGGAGAGGAAGAGGAGGTGACTCAGGGTGCCAGGAGACACAGAGCAAGTTGAACATACAGAATGGAAATGAGTTAAAAGCCAAATGGCAGAATGTAGATTCATAAAAGCAAGTTAATTTGAGCTGTAAGAACTAGTTGAGAAAAGCCTAGGCTAAAGACCAAGCTTACATAAGTCTTCTTGTCTTTACTTTTTGGCTGGTCTTCCAAGAAAGCCCAATGAGAAGGTTCACCAATATTTATTTATTTATTTAGTTTTTTCTTTGAGACAAGGTTTCTCTGTTTAACAGCTGTGGCTATTCTGGAATTTGCTCTATAGACTAGGCTGGCCTCAAACTCAGAGATCCACCTACCTCTGCTTCCCCAATGCCAGGCTATTTTATTTATTTATTTTTCTGATTTTTCAATGGGCCCTGGTTGTCCTAGAACTCACTATGTAGACCAGGCTAGCCTTGAACTCTTCCTGTCTCTGCCTTCAAAGTGTTGGGATTAAAGGCATACATACTCACCCTTGGCTTTATTAAAAAGCAATCTGTGAATTATGGGTACAACTCAATAACATAATATGTTTATAGCATGTTCAAGGTCCAGCTTTCAATGGCTAGCACCACATACCTCACAGACATCCCTCAAATCCCTTAGTCTTCAAAAACATTAAAATGACGTGGTAAGATGGCTTAGTGAGCAAGGGCACTTTTCACTAAGTATAATAGTTGCTAAATAGTAACCTCAGTCACTTTTCCTAGGTATGACAGAGGAGAAGGTTTATTGCAGATAAAAATCAAGAGCATAAGCAGAGATGGAGACCTCTGACAAAATCCAGAGGGGGCATGACTCTGAGCCATATGAGAGAGAGGCGGGAAAGGAGCAGGGAGAAAGGAGAACCAGGTCCAACAGCCCAGGACAAAGGTAAAAAAAGGCAGGTAAAAAAATGGCTGGATTATATAGAAGAGCCTCAGGGGGAAGGTTCTGGGCTACAGAGTTGGCAGGTGGGAGGGCTGGAAGGGGCAAAGGGCAGAGTATGCCAGTCATACCCTATAACAAAAAGGAAGAAAAGGATTCTGGGAGAAACTGGTGGCCAGGTCTGATATGTTAAATAGGCACCTCAGTCATCTGACCTGGGGTTTGAGACTTAATAATGATCTAAATTCAAACTCTGGGAGCCAACAGGTGAAAGGAAAAAAACTAATTACCCTTGGCATCCACATGTGGACCTT
This sequence comes from Sigmodon hispidus, assembly GCA_004025045.1. NCBI lineage: Eukaryota > Metazoa > Chordata > Mammalia > Rodentia > Cricetidae > Sigmodon > Sigmodon hispidus. Next base: position 135,196 of record PVIH01003124.1, read on the forward strand.
GATAGATATGTCACACTGCCCAAGAAATAAATGTTTTTAAAAAAGAGTATTTTAAAAAACGCAAGTTATTGAAGATATCTTTAAAGTTAGGATGACAATACTCTTTTCTTCCTTCTTTGGTGTGTATGAGGCTACTAGGGATAGGAAGCCTGGGACTTGCACATGCTAAGCAAATGCTCTTCCACTGAGCAACATCCCTAGCCCGACACCACCAATATTCTTACCTGGAAGAACAAAATTATTAATGCCAAAATGAAAGTATCAATCTGAGCACATATAGCTTGACAATATTATTAAAAATATGGTCAGAATTTGTTTAGTCAATTTGTATTAACTGGACAGTACCTCAACAGAAAATTTTATTACTAGCATAGACTGACAAACTGTTCTCAAAACAAGCACTGGCCATTTACCTGGTAATAGAAATCATCCAGGTAGGGATCAGTGCTCTGCAGCTGCATCATCTGGATTTTAGAGACCCAATCCTTTTCCCGCTGCAACATGAGATTAGCATATGGATCCTTCCGAAGATGATCTTGGTGACTGGTCCGGTAACTTCCTCTGTCTCCAGCACCATTGAGATTCCGATGCTGACTGAAAGGCAAACACATGCTGGATTCAGGCTAAGTCAGCAATATTAGCCATGCTTTTCCAAATACAGAAATACAACAATGCTGGTTCAAAAACACCCCTCTTTGCTTTTGTGAAGAAAACCAGAAGTGAACCCTAACAGAATCCAAGGGAAAAGGCTATGCAATATATAATCACAGAAATAAAACTAAGATCTGAGTTTCTTCCCCTTTGTTAAGCACATCCATACCCAGACTTTTGTGTAAATTGTAAATTATATTTACCCATAGTTTAGATTTGAAAATGTATTTAGGCCAGCTTGGTTCACTCTGAAGGCACAAAGCCAACCATGGTGACACAAACCTCTATTTCCAACACTCAGGGTTTACTAAGAACTGTGGTTTGAAGCCCTCCTGGGACAGAGTTTGAGGCCAGTCTCGACTACACAGTAAGAACAGTAATAAAGGTGAGAGTTGAAGATCTTAAAGATTATTTAAAAATTTTTATGTGCTCCCAGTGTTTGTGCTATTGGTGCTATATTTAGGAAGTGGTCTCCTGTTCCAATACCTTCAAGGCTACTTCTCACTTTCTCTTCTATCAATCAGGTCCAATGTAACTGGATTTATGTTGAGGTGTGTGATCTACTTGGACTTGAGTTTTGTGAAAGGTGATAGACATCGATCTATTTGCATGCTTCTACACAACACCATCCAGTTATGCCAGCACCATTTGTTGAAGATGCTTTCTGTTTTCCATTGTATATTTTTGGCTTCTTTATAAGTGTGTGTATTAATGTCAGAATCTTCAATTCAATTCCATTGGTCAACCTGTGTGTTTTATGCCAATATCAAGTTGTTTTTAATACTATAGCTCTATAGTAGAGCTTGAAGTCAGGGATGGGGAACACTCCTCCATTGCTAATGGAAGTGTAAACTTGTATAGCCACTTTGGAAAACAATCTACCTCATAATCCAGCAATACCACTCTTGGGCATATACCCAAAGGATGCACATTCATACCACAAGGACATTTGCTCAACTATGTTCATAACAGCATTATTTGTATTAGCCAGAACCGGACGGACACAATCTAAATGCCCATCAACTGAAGAATAAACAAACAAAACAACAAATAAATGTGGTACATTTACAAAATGGAATATTACTCAACAGAAAAAAAATGTTTTGAAATTTTTCAGGCAAAGGGATGAAAGTAGAAAAAAAAACCATCTCGAGTAAGGTAATCCACACATGGTATGTACTCACTCATAAGTAAATATCAGACATAAAGCAAAGGATAACCAGGCCACAATCCACAACCTCAAAGAAGCTAGCTAACAAGGAGGACCCTAAGAGAGACACCCATGGATTCCTCTGGGAAAGGGAAATAGATAAGATCTCCTGAGTAAATTCGGAGCATGTGTGTGTGTTTGGGAGGGGGGGGCAGGGTATAGGGAGGTGGAAAGAGAACAAGAGAGAATGGGATAGTAGAGTTAGGAGAGGGACAAAAAAAGGAGAACAAAATAAATATCCTGACAAAGGAAACAATTTTGGGGTTAGGGAGAAACCTGGTGCTAGGGAAATTCACAGAATCCACATGGATGAGCCCAGCTATGACTCTGAGCAATGGGGGAAGAGACTGCCTGAATTGGCCTTATCCTGTAATCAAATTGATGAACACCATAATTGTTATAGAACCTTTATCCAGCAAATGATGGAAGCAGATGCAGAGATCCATAGCTAAGCACTGGGCCTAGCTCCCAATCCAGTCTAAGAGAGGAAGGAGAGACTACATGAGCAAAGGGGTCAAGATCATGATGGGGAAACCCACAGACAGCTGACCTGAGCTATTGGGAGCTCACTGATTCTGGACTGACAGCTGGGGAATCTGTACAGGACTGAACTAGGCCCTCTGAATGTGAGTGACAGTTGTGTGACTTGGGCTGTTTGTAGGCCTCTGGCAGTGAGATCAAGATTTATCCCTGGTGCACGAGCTGGCTTTTTGAAGCCATTCCCTATAGAGGGATACCTTGTTCAGCCTTGAAGCAGGACGGAGGGGCTTGGTCCTGCCTCAACTTGATGTCCCAGACTTTGACATCCAACAGGAGGTCATATCCTCTCTGAGGAGTGGATGGGGAAATGAGGTGGAGGGAAGCTGGGGAGTGAGTGGCAAGAAGGAGGGAAAGGAAACTGTGATTGTCATGTAAAAATTTTTTAAGTAAAAAAAAATGTGAAAAAAAATTTAGGAGTATTTGTGCATGTATAGGACAGAAGAGGATGTCAGATCTGGAGCTGGAGTGATAGGTGGTTATAAGTTGAATGATGCAGTTGCTGGGAACTGAACTCTGGTGCCCTTACGGCTGCCTTTTCAAGTAATTACCGTGCCCTCATTATATGAATTATCAACATTGTCTGTACCTTTATACTGATTATTCATCTGCCTTTGAACGTTTTTTCTTTCTCTCTACTTCCTCAATGCTGGGATTAAATGCATGAGCCATTAAGCTTGGTTTCTTTCAGTCCCTCCCCACACACCTGACAGCCCTGGCCATCCTGGAACTTACTTTGTAGACCAGGCTGGACTCAAACCTCAAGAGATCTGCCTGCTTTTTCCTCTCAAGTGCCACTGTTGCAGAATTCTAGTTGTTATTAAATGAAAACTCAGAGCCACTTATTGGGGGAAATGCTGGAATATCAGAGAGAGGAAACAGATCACAGTCAAATCTCACCCAGCCCTTCCTCAACCTCACTCCTTGTTTCTTCTACAGAATAAATTTCAGTCTTCCTATGCCTGCCTTAAATACTTTCTTCACCCAGTTATTTCACTTCCGGGTTCAATTCTGCATCATATTCCAGATTAAGGTTTGAGCTACTACAAGTTGGTAGTTCGGCCTTGCACTTTTAGAAACATAGAAAGATGTGTCTCTAGAGTTATGGGATTAAAGGTGTAAGTCACCATTCGCAGTCTTTCTCCTTGCTGGGATTAAAGGCTTGAATTACCACTCTCTGACTCTCCTGGCTCCACTGTGGGTGAATCTGTTCTCTGATATTCCATACTAGTTTTATTAAACATATAATATAACCACACGCCATCACCAGGTTTTGAGTCTTATGCTTAGTCTTGTATGGTTTTGACTACATAAATGGTAATGGGCATAAGTCTATGCCTTGTTTCTTTACATCACAAGTGTATCCTGAAAATACTATAGTGAAACTGCAAGAATGTGATCTAGCTATGTTTTTAACTTTATTATCTCCTGCTCAAATCCTCTCCCAGAAGCTCATATTTATTTCTCACCCCACAAAAGTAGTGAGATACTTCAAGTTTTGCTTGTTTGATGATGGTAGCTACTATCTAGCTTCAATCTTTATTCTGAAGTAAGTGAACTTGAATATCTCTTCAGTTTTAGGAACATTTTCAATACATTTTCTTCTTAGAATTGAATATTTGGGCATGTGTTTTGTTAGTGTTTTCAATTCTTCCTTAAAATACTTCTTAGCAATCTTTATTATTCTTTGGTTTCTTCTTTTGAGATTTTGGATGCTGAGAATACCCCACAGCTATACCTAGTTTCCTTATTTTATCTAGGCAAATAATTATAGAATGACTTGACATAGACACAGATGGCAGAGGTTTTATGTATCCTGATATTTTTAGTTTTTGAAGTCTATCACAGTTTGGCCACATAGCCAGGGGTATATATAGAAAAATATGTTAACATTGAATGAAAACAAAATATGGGGAAAAGAATGACCACTGTGCTCACATAACACATGGCTACTGTGTTTTAAGATGACTTCTGAACCAGAAGACAAAGGCAGTGAAGACAGTGATTATAAATAAATTTGATAAGGAAATATATGTCAGAACTCAACTATGACTTAAAGTCAATAAGACTTTAATTTAACTATGAAATCACTGATAAAATCAGGTTATGGGAACAAACCAGATAACTCAGTCTTTCAAGTGCTTGACACCAAGCCTGACAACTGGAGTTCAGTTCCTAGGACACAAGTGCTAGAAGAAAACTGTCACACACAGTAAGTAAACAAATGTAACAGAAACCTCATCATTTACAGTCAGCATATTGTGTGTGCATATATTTTTTATTTCTTCTTTCTCTACCTCCCACCCCCACAAAAAAAAGACCCAAACAAACAAAGAGAAGGACTAGCAATCTGGCTCAGTGGGGCATGGCACTTGACAGATGAGTTCAATCCCCAGAACCAACTTGGTGGAAGGTAAGAACCAATTCCTGTAAAGTTGTCTACTGACCTCCACAGATCCATGTATGCACACACAGCATAAACTAAATGTAGTAATAATAAAAACATAAAAGGATAGCATTCAAAGCAACAAAATATGCTCCATACTTAGTAAAAAGTAGCCCAAGAGAGCAGCTTCCTCTTACGTGTCAAGAAAGCAATGAGTACTCACTTTCTACTCTGCTGCTGTCTCTGATGCAACAAGCGCCGGTGCTGTGGATGAAGGTGAGTTGTGTCTGGTCTAAACATTGGGGCCTGAGGTCTAAGGAAAAAAGGAAAATAGTTCTTGATTATTTCATCTTGATGACTTCCCTTTTAAAAAGGTTGTCAATATAGGATAATGTCATATAGGTTCATTCAGGATGACCCGAGTGTATTCTAAACAGACTTTTAGAAGTAAAAGCTGTCTTCCACAATGATCAATTCTTAAACACCTTCAGGAAACTAATTCAGTGCTGTAGTAGGAAAACAATACAATTCTTTTTGTTCCTAACAGGTTTAATGTGCTTTAGCTTTATTGTGTGTGTTGGGGGGGAGGTGACATAGAAATTGTATGTGTGGAAGTTTTTACATATCAACTGACTAGCTAGGACACTCAAGTTTAATCAAACCCCAGGGTAGACATTGCTTTGAAAGTATTTTATAGACATAATTTACATTCATAATCAGGTGACTTTAAGAAATTGCCCCCCAGGGGCTGGAGAGATGACTCAGTGGTTAAGAGCACTGACTGCTCTTCCAGAGGACCGGGGTTCAATTCCCAGCACCCACACGGCAGCTCACAACTGTCTGTAGTTCCAGTTCCCAGTTCCAGGCAAACACCAAGGCAAATAAATACATACGCAAATAAAAGTTTAAAAAAAATAAAAAAAAGAAATTGCCCCCCATAATCTGGGAGGCCTAACAGCCAAAACCAGAAGCCACTCGTCGAAGAAACCCGTATCAAGACTGGAAATGATATGTTGCTAAGTTGCTAGCCTACTGGCTGACATAGTTCAAGGTCAAGACTGAAATGTGACTCTTAACTTTCTAGCTACTAAGTGGATTTCCAATTTGCCAGTCAGTTCCCTGGATTATAATTAACTTTTCCCACATATATGTATCTTCTAGTAATGTTTCTCTTGAGAACATAGTAAGACACAATTTTACCAAAGCAGAAACCAAGTTTGTCTCCTTATAAAACTAGCAACTCAGGTGGCACTGAGCTCAGCTAGCTTTTTGGCCTGTCCGTCTATTACTTATTTGTGGTAATTCTTTAGCCATCAGCACTGTGCATCTTATTGCATGAATGTCCAAAAAATGGGTATGAAGTGAAACAATAGTCGAAGTAAAAGGAGCAGTTAATTTATCATGTGCAAAGGAAGCATGATCCTCTGGAGAGCATCGTGATGCCTGAAGACTCAAGCAGTTCTCTGACATCCTGAGGATCCAGGAACTTCTCAAATACTATACTGAGTATCCTAAGAGTCTTACATCATAAAACTAAATGAGAAAATGTTTACATTATAAAACTAAAAGGGACTTGGCTGACAATGGATCAACAGAGGCATGTTTTGCATACCTTAGGTTTTGTAGGTGAGGTCCTGGTCCAGGAGGGTGCTGCTGGGGAGGTGGTGTAGCAGGGGGTGGAGCACTAAAGAAGGCACGGAAGCCTGGTGCTGGGGGAAGCATCTGCCCAACTCGCCCTTGTAGCAACTTTGGATTCATGGCAGCCAGGGGGCTACCAACGAATCCAGGGACCCGTGCAAACTGGCTGGGAGACATCCGTCCAGGCTGTAGCTGCAAAGATGAACACGATCTTTAACATAATAGAATTATAATTCCCACTGGCTTCACTCCCCTTGTGACAGGGTTTCATTATGTACTTCAGGCTGTTTGGGAACTCCCCAGTAGCCCAGGCTGGTCTCAAACACCTGATCCAAACTCAGCCTCCCAAGCTTTAGAATTATAGGCTTGCACTACCAAAAAAAGTAAATATTGTTTCAATTAATATTTTCACTTGAGAAAACAAAAAGGGTCTGTGGAGGGGGCGAGGGGGTAGGAGATGTGGCTAACATTGAAAGAGAAGGTGTCAAGCAACTAAGCTGAGGAAGTAAGACTATTTTTATGTGTATGGGAACCACAGGCTTACCTGTGCTCCTCCAAGAAGCTGTGCTCTCTGTAGGGGACTGAGTACAGGAGGAACACTAGGAGGAAAAGGGTGGCCCAGAAGAGAGGAGTTCTAAAAACAAAGGGAAATTATGTTCACACCATGGATCAAGCAAATGAATATATCAAGCAAATTCAGTATAAATTTGGTATGAAGTTAGATATAAAAACTTCCTAACTGGAGAGCCTTCTATTATGAGCAAAGAATATTAGAAACTATGAAGCACTATGTCCCTGTAACAGGAAAAAAGACAGCAGTGCAATGAAAGAGTTTTAAGCAGCAGAAAATAAAATGAACTGAGACTCTTTCTGGGCTTTTCCTTTTGCTGAGACAGAGTCTTGCTAAGTAGCTCACACTGGTAGCCTGACACACATTTGTTACGTAGACCAGGCTAGCCTGGAGTTAAGACTTTTGCCTCAGTCTACTTCAGTCTACTGAGTGCTAGGATTACAGGCATATACAGAGTTTCCCAGCTGAGCTTGAAATCTTAAAGTGGCATGAAACAAAGTAAACTTTTGTCCTTTGACCTTGGGACCACAAACCCCCCAAATAAGGTATTACAAGGAATACATATAATCTAGGAAATGCCAGCTCTACTACAATACTAACAGTAATTATGAAGTCCACATTAAACACTGCTATTATGTTGTAAAGTGACATACTTGGACGCTGCAGAGCTGATTTGGAGACATCCTCTCACCATAGGGAGCAGGATAACGTGGTGGCATTGGGGGCCGTACATGAACAGGCTTCGGACATAGAATCTATTAAGACAAACATATACACAACTACATTCAATGAAACCAGTCTTTTGTCTTCCTACACTCCCTCCCCTCAAGTACTGGTAGAGACACAGAACTCAATGCAAAGCCCTACTTCTAAGCAAATTTCTCTGGCTATGGGTTCAAACATAGAACCTTTGGTTATTTCTTACAAATCAGCTTCATTTTAACTGAGGAAGACTTAGCTAATTCTCCAGTATCCCCACCCTTCCATGCTATCTGAGGGAAGTACCAGCAGACATTCTGACTTGAAAATTTTCTCCAAGAGGATATATTTGGTATAGTAAGGGACAAGGAATGATAAGAAAGCTGGAGGATTAACTAAGTCCTATTCTGAAGCCTCAGTGATATGGCCGCCATGCTCAGCAATGTTGTGATACATTGGGACTCCACCATTTCTTAGGATATTGAGCCTAACTAGGCCATACCAACACCACCCTCCCCCCATACCTTCCAAATTGGCCTTCCTTTTCAGCTGCTGGTTTCAGGTGGAGGAAAGTCTATGGAACAGGACTGCACAGGCTCTAGGGAAAGCAGGGATATCTTAAAGGTAAAAAGGGATGTGGACAATGCTGAGTGTTCCCACTCCCCCCAGCTTTCAGTTATTTCTCTGCTAAGGTACCCGGCAGCCGGCAAAACATTTAAAAAAGGATATATGCACTAATGTGGCTAACTACTCTTTTCTCCCCCAGTTCAAAGAAAGATATCAGAAGCAGCAGCAGCAGCAAATGGTATTAGGGAATGTGTCTCATTTATACTAACTTCTCTAATTGGCTATTCTTTTAAAGCCTACCCACAATGTCCACCCTCCTCCCTGTATCCCAAATAATTTTGCCCAGATTCCCAATATCCTGGGCTGTGTACACTAATGAAAGGTACCTGCTGGTTGAAGCTGGGGACAGCCATCTGCTTAGGTGGTGTGCCTATAGGAACAGCTCTAACAGGAGGACTTCCAATGACAGGTGATGTTGACCGCCTTGGCAGAGCTCGCTCAGAAAGGTCCCGATCATCTTCTGGGCCCTGTGGGGGCCTCTGAGGCAAGGCATATTCTAATACAGACACTGTAGGCATTTCCTAATTGAGGAGGTGGTTAAAAAGCATACAAAGAAATTAGCTAACATGTAATGTTTAATAATTTCTATAGATGCCAAAGATACCTTGAGCAATTATCTTAATTTTTATTTAATTTTAACTCATATATAGTTAAAGTCATCATTTAGTATTCAATTCTCTGACTTTTGATAAATAGCAGACCAATTTTATGACTCCCATAAAATCCCTTTACATTATCCTTTCCTAATCAGCCCTTGGGCTTTGAACCCCACCACTGTCCAACAATCGTCTCTGATCTGCAGTTGCCTAGATTTTAACTGGCTCCAACCATACATTGACACCTATGAGCTCTAACTCCCTATCAGCCTTAAACTGAGGACCGAGGGAGCATTAGCAGGTACAACTGTCAAGTGCTGGATGCAGCAGTCGAGGTTGACACTGGTGAATGAGACATACTTCTATATTATTACAGAATGTTATTACTCATATGCTATATTATTACAGTAAAGAAAGGATGACAATAGGAGCCAATTTATCTGTGGATAGAAGTCATTCTACATGAAGAGAAAATGTTTAATACCTGAGCAAGTAGTGGTCCACGGATTCGCCTCAGAACTTCAGACCCATCCCAGATGCTGGAATTCAGACTTCTGGGTTGAGGCTGCCAAAAGAGAAACATAAAGAGTCTAGACTAGTGTGACTCTTGGACTTGAACCCTCAACTACTTGGGAGTAAGAAGTCACAGTGTCCCAGAATATATAAGATTCTTCAACTTCACCTACAAAATTGCTAATATCAGGAATTATCAGCCTTTTGGTCTGGTTTTTTTTTTTTTTTTTTTAATGAGACAGGGTCTTATTCTGTAGCCCAGGCTACTTGCAAAGTAGCTAGGCTAACTCCAACCCACAGTGATCTGCATACCTCAGCCTCCCCAGTGCTGGGATTTTGTGAATCACCCCCCCGACCAACTAATAATTTTCTATGTCACATGTAATACTGTTATTAAGTAGAAAATAAGTGACAATGCTCAGTACTTTATCAATCTGTTGTTATCTGAACTATTGTTAGGACCCAAATCAGAGTAACTTACTTGTAAAACTGGCCTGGTCTGCACTGCTCTCATGATAGCTGGATCTTCTAGCTCATTTTCAATCACCATCTTACTGAGCCTTTCTGCTAGATTCTCCTCATGGTCACCCAACAAGTCCATCTCATCCCTCTCTCTATTGCCTGTTTGCTCATCAGCTGCCGCAGGTAGCTTCTCTTCCAACTCAGCCAGACGCTCATGTGCTTCCTGCCAATCATCATCTGTAAGACAGGTCAGGTCATATAAGACAGGTAGCTCAGATGGTCAGGGTGGTGCATGTCTTTATCCTAGCACCTGAGAGGCAGAGGCAGGCAGATGTCTGATGAGCCTGGCCTACTTAGCAAGTACTGAAGCAGCCAGAGTAGCACAATGAGACCCTGTCTCAATGAGACCTTGTCTTAAAACACAAAAACAAAACAAAAACCCTTCTCTCTCTCTCAGTCATCTACCATCTACATAAATAAAAGGTCTTATGACATTTAATTTTCTGTAAGCAGACATGGATACATAAAGTGAACTTTTCATTATTAAAAAGAAAAAAACCCATTGTATTAGGAATAAAATACAAATTCTAGGGGTCTGGAGAAATGGCTTAATGGCTAATAGTACTTGCTATACCACCATGAAGACTGGAGTTTGAATTCTAGTACCTGCATAACAAGTTAAGGGTCCTGCAGACAGATGCCTGGCACATCAGACACCTGCTTTGGCCTCCACACACATACAAAAGGGCATGCACCTGGACACACACGTGGAAATACACTCACATTTTCAAATATATTCTCATATTTTCATATTCTCTCTCTCTTTCTCTCTCTCCCCCTCCCTCTTCCTCTCAAATCAAGCTTTTGGATCAACAGTTTAGTGTATTAACTAACAGTGCCTGAATCCCACTCTGAAATTGACTTCTAAACTGGTGATAGATCCTTATATTACTTTTGGATATGCTACTAGCTTTGGGATTTCAAAATGTTTCAGGCAAAAACTTCAGGAAAATGTAGAAACCAATAGTACTAACACAAGGCCTTCTCTTAAATTTTAACTGCCATCTTCTTCTAAGCCAGCAGTTCTCAACCTGTGGGTCAAGGACCCTTTTGGCAAACCCATCTCTAAAAATACTTACATTTCAATTCCTAACAGTAGCAAAATTATACTTATGAAGTAGCAACAAGAATAACTTTATGGTTGGGAGTCAGCACAACATGAGAAACTGCATTAAAGGACTGAATCATCAGGAAGGCTGAGAACCACTTAGAACTGCAGTCTTTCATCTATCAATTTCATCTAGTATTTTTAAAGCTTCTATTATATGACAAGCACTTTTTAGGAACACAGGATCCAATGTACATGACAGGGGAGCTAGCCTTACATAGCCTTCATTCAAACAGGAAGATGGTTAAGGAAAACCATAAGCAAATGACACATGTTCTATGGGAACGTGGAAGAAAGGCAGATTGAAAATGTAAATAAACAGATGATCAAAGAGATGCCACATTGTGAAGATGACAGAGTGAAGATCTTAATTCTTTCTCTGTGCAATGTACCTTGGATATCTTGTGCATAAATACATAGATGAAAATACTTATTTTCTTTTAAACCACTAATATATGGTTCCATTTTATCAACAAACTAATTTAGACTATTCCCTAGTGAAAAACATTCTGAAAATTTAAAACTGTACTGTAGGAAACATGATGTATATCTTAGAATCTTAAGTATTTATGTAGGCTAACTCATTTTTAGGGTTATTTTAGGCTATGTATTTAAAATTTGCTATTTATCAAACAGAAATGTATCACATATATAATACTAATTATTGAAAAAGCAAAGCAGGTAGGCCTTCCAAATTTTGGAAGATTGTGGTGTTAAAGGACTCAAGGTCTGCTCTTTCAGAACTCTGTGAAAGATCCGAACATATTCGTCTTAAGGTGCCCTTAAAATGATGTGGACTGTGGGGGCTGGAGAGATGACTCAACAATAAGAGCACCCAGGACCTTTGGCTGCTCTTCCAAAGGTCCTGGGTTCAATTCCCAGCAACCACACGGCTTACAGCCATCTATGGCATAAAGTCAATAGAGCACTCACGTACATAAAATAAATAATTAAAAAATTTTGTGATGCAGGGCAGTGGTAGTGGTTAGTTCGAGGCCAGCCTGATTTACAGAATAAATCCCAAGATAGTCAGAGCTGTTACTAAGAGAAACCCTGTCTCAAAAAACCAAAGCCAGAAGAAAAAAAAAAAAAAAAAAAATTGGGGATCACTTTATATCACTAGGAAAAAGTTGGAGGCAAGAGTTGTAAACATAGGTCATTCTTCATGTGGGTTTTCAGTCTGTTAACTAAATGCATAGTCAAGTGACATTTTTTTTCTTGAAGTGTCTCCTTATAGGAAAGAATCTAAGGAGCTACTTTATTATGAGAAGCTCTGAAAGGCACCTTGTCCTCAAGCGGGAAAAATATACTTCAGATAAATTATAAAATTCAGCTGGGTAGTGGGGGCACAAACCTTTAATTTCAGCACTTGGAAGGCAAAGGCAGGCAGAACTATGAGTTCGAGGCCAGTTTGGTCTACAGGTTGGTTCCAGGACAGTCAGGGCTACACAGAGAAACCTTATCTTAAGACAAAAAAAAATATAAAATTTATATTTTACTTAAACATATATAATTGCATATGTGTGTATATATATATATAAAATTAAGAATTAAAATGGCCAATCATCAAAACATTATTAAGAAAAGAGTAACTGAGGTTGAAGAGATGGTTCAGAGCACTAGCACTGGCTGCTTTCCCAGAGGACTTGGGTTCAATTCCCAACATGTCGTCTCACACCTGTCTGTAACTCCAGTTCCAGGGCTTCTGACAGGCCTCACACAAACATGCAGATAAACACCAATAAATATAAAATAAAAGATAAATTTTAAAATATGGTAACTTAACTGGAGAGATGGCTCAGTGGATACAGCCCTTGTCTCACAAGCATGAGGTCATTAGTTCAAATCCCTAGCATCTACATAAATACCTGTGCGGTTCTCATCTGTAATCCCAGTGGTACAGAGGAAAGAAGGAATCCTGTGGCCAAACTGGTTAGAAAGACTAGCAAGTTCTGGATTCAGCTAGAGAACCTATCTCAATAAAGTGAGAAGGTGATTAAGGAAGTCACCTAACACTAACCCCTGGCTACCACACACACCCTCTCACATGCAAACAGAACACACACATATACATGCACCTTCACACACAGCAAGCACATACAAATAAACTAAAACATGAATAAAAATTAAAAATATAGTCGCTTGGTTACATGGCAGTGTTAGACCTCAGTATACCATTGGTCAAATGCGTAAGAATATTAACAGGAAGGAGACATTCCTTCACTTAATTAACATGTATACCCTGAATAAACTTTCCATAAACTTTTATCACATTTGAAACCCATTTCAGGCTGTTTCTAAATTAAAACAAAAAGTGGAAGTTATCTAAGTCATTAAGTTTAGGCTAATGAGAAAAAGGGAGAAGGAACAGGGAGCTCTTCCAAGTAAAAGTAGATTTCCAGACATCCACAAATACACCTGCACTACAGCCAGTAGTTCACACTAACTGTATTTACAGTTTCTGGACCCTTTGGTCACTGTGCTCATCCATTAAAACTAAGACAATATTGGGGCTGAGGATATAGCTCAGTGCAGCCCTCACTTTTGTGAGGCATTTGTTCAATCCCTCATATAGGGGAAGCAAACACTGCTGTACAGATCAATAATATATGTTAACTATTGAGAACCAGGAATTTAAGCTTTTATTTTTTGAGAATAAATAGGGATTACTTAATACCATCTGTTGCTCTGAAATGATGCAAACTTTTTTTTAAGCAGAAGACAAAGGTTAAGTTTCTTACATAAATGTGACATCAGAACTTTTGTTGCTAATGACCTAAGGTATTCACTATACTTTAGGTATTATTTAAGGTGCTGACTCCATAAATTACAAATCATCAAATTAACATTTCACTTACTGATTTAAACTCTCTATGGTATCTGTATGTATCTACAATGTTTTTTTTTTCCCCCAGAGAAGTTACAGATCAACTTAGAAAGCAATTTTTTCTCCATAACAAATACGTTATAAAGGAATTAGGAATTTCAGTTTACAATTCCAGCATATCTGAGTGGAAAGAGAAAACCTTTGGGAAAACTATTCTCTATTATAATCTTTGTTGGTAAACAAGTCTGTAGTGGGATCAGGCACTATTGAGCAAGACCTAGATATGTGGCCTAGAGGTCTTGAAGACTCCTGCACAGGGTGTGGCCAGCCCCTTTACAGGCTGTCTCCTCTTTCTGTTTGTTCCCAGGGTTCTCAGAGGGAGGATTGCCATTACCCCGTGGGACATTTCAGTCCTGCAAGAATTGTCCTAAGGTTCAATCTTATATCAGTGAGTGTTTCATATAGACTTAATAAACATTAATCTTTTATATAATCAGTTGCCAGCAAATAATTTCTACAATGGAAGTTCATAATCACCCTTCTACTCTCAGGTGCAAAGTAAGCTAGCCATGTTACCTTATTGTCTCTACGTTCTACCAACTTTTGTACTATGCACTCCAAGAACCTTTACCCAATCACATAAAACAGTTCTATATATTCTAGTATCCTTTTCAAGTCAGTGTTTCTATCTTGTGATGACAAACATATGTAAGGTGTGTGGGGGATAACTGTCAAAACTCTAAATGTCAGTGAGAAGGCAAAAATTAGCCTGCTAACGTTCAAAATTAAGAACATATTATTAATATGCTGTCTCATCTTAGTAAATCTAGAAATCTAGTAAATAACAGAAAATTCTAGAGAAGAATATACTGTTTGCAGCTTCTATTGTATTTTAGAAGTTATTGCTAAACTATCTCCTAAATACAATTTGCAATTCATATCACTTCTCAGTGCTTTATAATTCTATTCTACATGGCTTTCTTTGCTATCTCCATGGAGACGGAACAGAGGACAGCATCTTGGATGGTGTCATCTCATGGACAATCTCACCTTCTGATTCTGGCTAATCTCCAAAAGTTCTTTAATTCCCTTTTTTACCAACCATTGCTTCTACTTGCAGCATATTTCTTATTGCTCTCTCTTGTGACAATTTTGGCTTTTTACTAAATTTTGTAAATGATAGACAAAAGTAAACATTTCCATTTTTGCCACTTCATTAAACTCTGTGAGCTTTGAAGATTTTAAGCTGCTTAAATTATTAATAAGCACTATAACATTTTTAAAGTTTCTTGATACTGAACACCGTAGGATCATCTACTACTGCTGTGTTTTTCCTGGCTTTCTTATTATTTAACTTGGAACACTTGTTGCACAGACCGAACTTCGGCAAGTCCAAAGAAATCACAAATATTTAGACACATCCTCAATCTAAACACTGTTATTGCTGCATCCCAACAGCCAAAGCAGGAATATCTACATTTTATGTTCTTTATACTTTTTTTTTTAAGCATCAACTTTAGCTTGTTTACTTTCTCTGAACCTGTTCTAAGTACTTTTACTAACTTATGAAGAAGACATCTATCACCAAAATTCTTTCTAAAGAAAATGTTTTCAGTGTACTGAAGAAACCTCCACACAGCAGAAATTATTATGCAGTATTATTAGTGATAGCCTAGAATGTTTTTCCCCTTTTTGAGCAGCCCTTCCATGCAGCCCAGGCTAGCCTAGAACTCAAATCTCCACCTTCTTTCTCCAGTTGATTGCAGTACACTGAATTTTAAAACATATTACATAGAAACTAAATTTTCTACAAGTCCATTAGTTTTCCAACACTTCCTTTATCAAAAGTTATTTTCAACATCATTTAAATGTCTACTTTTCCAGTTATTTAAATTCCTTATACTGGCAACCCAGAGCTACTATGCATTGAGAATACCTGTTATTACAGATAAGGCACAGAGGCCCAGGTGAGCAGAACAAAAGATAAAACTGCTATGACTGAGTGAAGAAGCCTCAGCACAGCAGATAAAACCACTTCATTCAAGTCTGACAACCTGAGTCTGAACCTCAGAGCACAGCTGGATGCAGTAGGTCCACATCTGTAATCCCAACATTCCTACTCTGGGACAGACAGGAAGTGGAGGTACAAGAATGACTTCAATCTCTGGGTCACCTAGCCTGGAATAGGTAGCTATGTGGCACAAACAAGAGAGTCCATTTCTCAATAAGGTGAAATGTGAAAACCAACTCCTGAAAGTTGTCCTCTGAGCTCACAAAGACAGCCTTGGCACATGCTTACCCATACTCACATGCATATACACGGAATAAACCAAAATTCAAGTTAAACATTGACTTTACTAAGTCCAAAGCACTTGATAAAATCAACGGACACCATAAAAAGAAAGATATCACTTACCGACTGCACCTGACCCAAATGTATCATCATTAAATTGATCAATTTCTTCATCTTCTTCTCCCAGGCCTTGAAATGCATCTTCATCTTCATCTAGAGGACAATCCTCTAAAGACTACAAAAAAAGAAAAAGATAGTTAACTCTTCATGACATTTAGTCATTTAAAGTAAGTCCTAAATACTGTCTTTTTAAAAATGATTATAATACCTTAAAACTTTTTGTAGATAAGCACACTATTCCTTTATACCACTGGAAGAAATAATAGTAATTATAAATGAACACTTTATTATCTTCAGTTTCATATAGCTTTTTCAACAAAATTATTTTCCTGACTACATCCTTGTGTTTCCCCAACCCTTTGAAATCTTTCTATCTCTTTCCTCTAGAACTAAATTCTAGACAGAAGTCAAAACATTTTCATCCACAATTAAGTTGAGCATCAGAAAAACAATCATAGGTTCTTGCTCTATTCTTACAAATAATCTTAGGCAATTAACTTTTAAAAGTTCTTTTTAATAATTTATTTTTATGTGCATTGGTGTGAGCTGCCATGAACCCTGGGTCTTCTGGAAGAGCAGCCAGTTTTCTTAACAGCTGAGCTATCTCTCCAGCCCCAGCAACTCATTTTTTAAAGTTAATTTAAATAGTAGGCCCATTTGAGGGCCTACAGTATCTCAGGCTCTGTGCTAGGTATTAAATCTGTACTTGTGAGCCAACTTGACTCACGGAAATCTTGTGTGAAGATCAAGCAAGGCTAAGATTGTAGGATGCTGAATAAAAGCTAGAAGCACTATAATATCTTGGGCATGTTCTACTATTTTTCTAGGTATGGGCTGGCTTAGAATCTTCCTGCTTCACTTTCCAGAGAATAAATAAAAGTCACCAGATTAGCTTGGTGTATTCTAATTTCAATCTTTTTCTCCCACTTCAGTTTATATAAAGTTTGCTTTGCTTTTGGCAACTTGATTTTGAGACAGGGTTTCTCTGTGGAACAGCTTTGGGTGTCCTGGAATTCCCTTTGCAGACCAGGCTGGCCTTGAACTCAAAGATCTGCCTGCCTCTGTCACCAGGTTGCTGGGAGTAAAGGTGTGTGCCACTGTGGCTTCCGGCAATTTCTATTCATCAGATCTTCATGTATACTGAAGTAAATTGAGACAAAAATGTAAAATTAAGTATCCTGTTTCCAAAGTTCAAAAATTCCAAATTGGAATTTCACACCCTAGGGGGACGGCTTGTAATAGCTCTCACCTGGGAACTTAAGGGCCTTTCTACCTAAGCTACTATGGTCCTCTCAAACTTCCACAGAGCCAGCCCTGTAACTGCCTCAACACCAGAAGCAACTTCTACAAAGTCTTTACGAAATCACAATGATCTACTTGACCAAATCAGGATGACGCTGTAAGGATTTCCCAAGCTCAGTCCTTAAACTATAAATCCGGAATCTATTTCGTCCCAAGATTAGGAATCGCTCAAGGTCACACGACAGTGAGTGACGGTCTGCGAACAGCTACATTCTCCAGACGTCACCAAACCCACACTTTTCTCCACTCACCCAGAAGAAACTTCTGCTGGACACGCCCCCCTCCCCACTCCGAGTCTTCCTTACCGGCGAACTAAAGTCTCAGCCAAAGGGCCAGTCCCGGCCCCTCCACCTGACGGCTGCCGCATGCATAGGGGTGTATGTAATAGGGGTGAAGGGGTTCTGGGTGCAGGGCGGGAAAGCTTCCATGGGCATTTCCCGGGGATTTTTGCCTCTGGAAAAGCAACCGGGCAGGAGCAATGCTAATCTCCTCGGCAGCTCCGGGAGCCGAGGTGCAAGTGTAGGGTCAGGTTACCGCACTTAACGGGCCCTCCCCGCCGCAACCCAGAGGCCGGCTTTCCCCAGTCCCGCCCCGCGAGGTCCGCTCAGGGCCCTGCCCGAGCTCCACGGCCGATGCGGGGTTCCCAGCCGCTCGCGCCCTGCCCCCTCCTCAGCGGAACAGGACCCACGCGGCGGGCGGCAAAGGAAAAAGGGGCGCGCGGGCAAGGGAGGGGTCACTTCCGGTCGCAGCCACTCACCTCGTAGCGGAACATTCTTGGGGAGGGGGGAAGGGAGCGGGGAGGGGAATGGGGGGGAGGGAGGGAAAGAAGCGCCGACTCCCCGGGCTGCTCCGCGCGCGCGGGTCTTCCACCGGCTCGCGACCCCTGGCCGCCGCCGTACGCCGGAGCGTGCGTGGGGACGTGCGCAGGCGCGCCTCGGACTGGGCGGGCACCCTGGCGCCGGCAGCTACGCAGAGACAGATTTGGCGTTTAGCTTCCTAGTGGGAGCGGCGGGAAGGAAATCCCGAGGCAAGACAATGCGCAAGCGCGGTCTGTCGGGGATGACCTAGGGAGCCTGGGCCCTTGGCTCCGCCTCCTTGCTTGCAAAGGCAAGCTTGCGTTGTGCTTCCGGTTAGTGCCTGGGCGGAGATAAGCCTTGTGATTGTCACAGGTTTCGCCCCTGAATCGTCTAGGCTGAAAAAATCGGGGATTTATTCTTGGGTGGTTTTCTTTAACATCCAGTGTTCTTATTGGGGTGCCTTGACTTGGTCTGTGATGGGGAGTAATATGGAAAGTCAGTATTCTTGGAAAGAGAAAGGTCGCTGGCAGAATATGAGGGAGGCCAAGGCTGTGATTGATAAGGGGGTCAGTCTTGACGGCGCCTGTTTTCTTAGAAAAAATCCGGAGGCATATTTAAGGAGGGTTATTTAAGGTGTTGTTAGGCGCTAAGCACTTGAGGCTGGTGGGAAGCAGGAGAGCCCTAAATAGAGCTGCGCAGTCTAGGGGCTGGGGTCGTCCCAGCAAGGTCCTCAAGCCTGAGTGCACGGCAGGGCCACGACCACTTCTGTTGAGGAACAAGCCTGGGAGAATTTGTCCAACTTGCAAGTCTCAGTACACTAGTTCCAGAAGTCTGGTGCTTTGGTGTTTTATTACTTTTAGCGATTCCGGTGTTGTCCTGGCTCACCGCTCCTCCCCCACCTCAAGAATTGAGTGGTATTTCTTTATGTACCTCTGACTGTCCTGGTACCCGTTCTGTAGACCTGCCTCTTCAAGTGCTGGGATTAAAGATCTGCACCACCACCTAATTCTGGGTGTCTTAAACCACAGCCTCACCTGGGAATGGTACACTGTAAATTCTCTAACATTGTGGATTAATCAACGAGTTTACCATTGGGTTTGAAAATAGACATTCTGGTGGGGAACGTCTGTATTTTCACTGCTTCGAGACACTGGTTATGTTTTTCTAAACACCTGATCCTTGGGATTTTCTTTTCAAATGAATATAATTATATTTCCCTCGATGGGTGTGGTGGCCCATGCCTTTAATCCCAGCACTTGTGAAGCGGAGGTAGGTGTATCCTTGTAGGTTCAAGGACAGCCTAGTCTACATACTGTGTTCGATGACAACCAAGGATACATGGACTTTGTTTCAAAAAGAGCTGAGAAGAAGCCAGATATGGAGGTGGCCCAGCCATAATTCCAGAACTCAGAACAAGGTAGAGGCAAAAGCACTAGGAGTTAAAAAATAGTTTAGTGAAGTATTGGAAATTATCTGGCTACATGAGATAGACGCTATCTTTAAAAAAAAAAAGCTGAGAAAAAAATATCTGACATCACTGGACCTTCACACAACTAATGACATAGTGGAAACTCCATTCAGGCCTTTATGTAGGCAGCAACACATGCCAGAAAGAGAAGAGAGAACAAAGACAATCCATCAAAGTGGACTGGGAATCTTTCTAAATGTTTCTAAATTCTTACTTTTTGGCTTCTGTAGTTTGCTTATGGCTGTCTTTGCTAAGGCATGTAAATTTAGAGGGTATGGTTTTCATGCTTAAAAGCTTAACTTGAGAAAGACTGCACTTGGGATCCTGAACACCCAGTGTAGTTCAAGGCCATCTAATAAAGATCTCCTTTTAGCTTAGACTGCTGTCTAAGTCTCCTCTGGTAGATACCTCAGAGCAAAACCAACTTTCTTCGGATTTATGTTTTTTTTTTCAATTTTTAAACGTAAACTTACTTTTTATGTATATCATGCATTTTAAAAACTTGTAAAATAGTTGGATGTGGTGGCACTCATATACCTTTATTCTCAAAACTCAGGTAGCTGAGGTAGGTGTGTTTGAGGCCAGCTCTACATAATAAGACCTAGGCTATTAGAGAATAAAGTATGTTACTTTTGTTTATGTTACATTTGTTTAACTCTGTGAAGCTATGTTACTTTGCCTGTCTAAAACACCTCATGGTTGAATAAAGAACTGACTGGCCAATTGTAAGGCAGGAGAAAAGATAAATGGGACTGGTAGGCAGAGAGAATATATAGAAGGAGAGATCTGGGAGGAATGAAAGAGAGGAGGAGGAGGATGCTAGGCACCAGCCACACTGCCCTCCATGGAGTAAAGTGAAAGTAAGATTACAGAAGTAAGAAAAGGAAAAGTCCAGAGGCAAAAGATAAACAGGATAATTTAAGAAAAGCTGGCAAGAAACAACCCAAGCTAAGACTTTATAAGTAAGAATAAGCCTCCGTGTGTGATTTATTTGGGAGCTGGGTGGCCCCCCCTCCCCCAAGATCGAAGACCAAAAGAGTAATAGAGCAAAAAGTAAAACAAAACAAAAACAAAACACTAGGCCAATCAAAGTTACATAATAAAACCATGTCTTAAAAGCAATATTGGGTGTCTGGAGAGATGGGTCAGCATTTAAAAGCACTGGCTACTTTTCTAGGGACTTGGGTTCAAATCTTAGCACCTTCAAGGTGAGTCACAACTGTAATTTTCATTCCAGGGGATTGGATGTCCTCTTCTGACCTTGCAGGGCATGAGTTATGTTTATGGTATACAGACATATGTGAGGATGTATAGTGGGATTATATTGTTACATTGTAAATAATTGTCCCACCTACTGGTTTAATAACAATGCTGATTGGCTGAAGGCAGACAGGAAGTGTGGGCAAGGCTAACAGACTAAGAAAACTCTGGGAACAGGAAGAACAGAGCAGAGATTCCAGAGAGACCAGCAAGAAGCCAGCAGATGCAGAGAACAGCTAGGCTGCTCTGAGAAATGATACCTGGCTTCATGGCTGACCAAGATAAGAATCATGGATTAGTTTAAGAGCAAGAGCTAACTAGCAATATGCCAGAACCATAGGCTAATCATCATAAAATTAATACAATTGTCTGTGTGTTTCTGTGGGACTGCAGGTCTGCAGGTCTGGACCACAAGCTGGACAGGCAAGAAACTTCACACTACAAAGATGTAACAACCAGCACTAACCTGTGGCACTGTGTTTTTGCTTGCCCAGAAATTAATTTATCTCAGTCATTAGAGTGCTCAGACCTGAATAATTGTTCACACAGGTTCTCTGTGATGACTAAAGCAACTTAACATGGAGCCAGGCATCCCTTAAGAACCTTTGACCTTTTGCTCTGGAATGCCTGGGAGATGCTAGTGCCCTGCAGGTGAGATTAGAATAGCAAATGGGCTGTGAGGTATTAACCAATGCCTTTTGTAAAACCTGCTTATGCTATGAAAAAAGGATGAAATGCTCTTCTTATTACTATATACTGGGAAAGTGAGAAACAGATGAGAGAAGTGTTAATTTCACTGGGGATGAATAAGATCATTATCATATTTTTGAGCCAAATATGAAGCAAACTTGATTTTTACCGAGATGCAGCCAAGAGCTGGCCAACAACTGCCTCCTAAATCAGCTAGGAGAGCAGACCCAAATTAATTTCTTTGGTCCTTTTAAGAAGTAAGGTAATAAGTAGTTGCAAAGCAAGTTTACAGAAGAGAAACAATGGAATGTAGTGACCAGGTCTTTGGACCACCAGCTGCCAAATAATGACACAGAGACTTCTTATTAATTATTAAAGTTTGGCCTTCGCTTCAGATTGCTCCCAACTTGTTCTTAAAACTTAAATTAACCAATTTATATTAATCTACATTCTGCCACATAGCTCATTACCTCTTTTTAGTACAGTACCTCCAACTTCCTTTACATCTCATTGGTGAATCCCACTAGCCAAATTCTTTACCCGAGTTCCTTTTTCTTCCTGGAAGTTCTGCCTGTCCTCTCCTGCCTAGCTAGTCATGGGACTCATGCCACATACCGGTGCATGCCCCTTCCCTTAAAAGAGAATGCGAGCGCATGCTCTGGTCCTTTTCTTCTCTGTCCCCTGACTTCTGTCTTGCTCCTCTGCCTCTTCACCTGCCTGGGACTTTTCTCTTAAACAAACTCTAGTGTGTGGCCTTGTTAGTGTGTATTTGCTCTCATGTGCGGAATTAACAAGTCACAGTTCAGCTCTTTATTAAACCAATCAGACAGAAGGTACCTTAGGCAGTTGAGGCAAACCAGACACATCTTCACAGTATACAAAAAGATTATCTCACAACAATGGGACAGTAAGGAAATACAGAAAAATCTCAAGACAAATCCACCATATCGTAGTCATGTTATTAGTAGGGGTGACTAGAGAGGGGCAGGGAAGGTAAGGGTATTCTCAAAAACAAGTCAAGGCCATGGGTTGGGGTAGTCAGGCTCCAGGAAACAGACAAAAATAGTAGCTCAGCTTTTACAGTGAGTGGAAATGTTTAGCAATAAAACATAATGGCTCCTGCCTTCAGAATGGAGTTAGGCAGGTTCCTCATTGCCCTCCTTGACTTATGTTTCCATGTCAAATTTTTGGTAGGGGAATTCTTAATAATGTCCATTGGCAGTGATTCTAGCGTTGTCCACTTGATGAAGTTCATGGCACACTGGAAGTCACAGGTCCTGATTTTGATAACTAGTAGAAATTAGAGGGTCAATGAATGGGGAGAATCATCTTAGCCATATTGGATTGTCAGACTTGTTTGAGAGTTGCTTATTTTTATGTAGGCTATCAATTTGGCTGTCAATAGTATGAGAGAAGTCAGATATTAAAACAGCACATTCCAATAAATATGATAGGGTAGTAATGAACTGAGCAGACTGTAGGGATTTGGAACAGTCATGTAAATGGAATCTACTCTTTTGTTCACTTTACTCACTGGTCTATAGTCCAAAGTTCCAAGATTTTGTACAGGAAACAAAGGAGTATTCCAGGCTGACTGACAAGAAGTAAGTATGCCTGCTTCAGGGAGGCACCTGATCTGAATCTTAATACCTTTGCTGGCTTTGGAACTGATGGTGGATTCCTTGACTTGAATATGCATTGCCCTATATGTTAGTTGAATTGTGATGGTGACATATATTTTGTCAAGCCAAGAGGGCTGTCCTCTGACCAAACTATAGAAATTTTATGGATCAATAACTTTTTCTATTTCTCTTCCAGGGAATGGGTTGAACTTTGGAGGAGCAGATATTTTTTCACTTATTGGGCAGGATATAGTTAAGCCTTAACAGAGCTTCCCAAATGCAATCTAGCAGTATTTCTTGAGAGCTATATTGTTGCTTGGAGTTTGTCCAAGAGCTCCTGTCCCATTAAAAAGTAGAGACATTCAAGAATAACAATAAAAGAATGTGTCACCGTTCCTGGTCCTAGGTTAACAGTCTCATGGTTCATTTGTATTCTTTGATATTCCCTGTTGCCCCTCCACACCCTGTACTTCCACTGTTTGGTTGGTAAGAGACCCTAAGAACTCCTGTAATACATAGTAGAACCATGTTCAGTAGAAAATTTATAGGTTGGCCCCCTATGGTGAAGTCTTGCAGGATGTTTGATCACACTGTGAAACTCCAAGACTGTGTTAATAAAATTAATGTTGAATCAGAGGGTGAAGTCAGTGGCTAGCTGACAGAAATTAGCCATAGAGAGGACGGAAGAGCCAGGAGGGCAGATAGAGAGATGCCCAGAAAGGAGTAGGGATTCCTGGTCTTTTGGGTTTGGGACGAGTGGAGAGATGCTTCTCTAGCTGGGTCTCCAGCCAAAAAGGAAGATCAGTTCCTTGCTTCCCTGCTTCTCTGATCTAGAAGGTTTTTACCCTAATGTCTAATCTTTATTGGTAAATAGAACAATAGAGACTTAGCTGGTGGCAGCAGCTGAGCTGGTGCCTGTAGGATCAAGAATCCTTCCAGTGTGATCTGAGCGATGCGGTGCTGAATTTTTGGCCTAGGGGAGCAGAGGATAGTTAAAATATCAGCAGATTCAAGTGGAGTTTCTAAGCCAACAGAAAAACAGTGAAGGTTACGATAGGCTCCTGGGGCCCTAGTTCAAAGGAAACCAAGTCTTCTTACCTGTTTCTATTGTGGGAATTTGTTTTTCCAATGATCAGTTTCTTTTCAGTAAGTCTTTTGGATCTTTTGTAAAGGTCTCTTTTTATCATGGGGTTTATGGGCAGAGTTCTTAAAGTGGCTGGGGTTTGTTGTACAGTCATGATGGTACAACTCATCTTTATCAAAAGGTCTTTGCTGTCTCTGTTGTCAAACACCTTCTGGGCTATTCCTAATAGTTCTGACCCATTCTTTCCTGCAAACTCATCCATATTTTGTATCTTTCTATGTATGTCAGAGACTGACTGAGTAACAAAGGCCAAGTTAATTAACTTGAGATTTGCCCAGACCTCTAAATCTATAGGGATGAATAACCAATAGGCATCCAGGAGGTGCTCCAGCTAAACATGATTTATATGGACCCTGTTTTACATCTACTACCTTAAATAGGTTAAGTGGGCTTTCGGGCCGCCCATTTCATCCTTTTAACAGACCTGGTAATTCTCAATAAATGGCCACCTACCTTTTCCTATGTTGTAGTCCCACTAGGGGCTCCCTCTTGGCAGAGCACAGTCAATTGCCTCTGGTCATCAGCTATTGAAGTATTCCAGGGGAGAACTTCAGTTGCTTTCATGGAAACCCGTTCCCTTTCTTCAATAGTGAAAAGAGTACAGAGAATCTGCTGACAGTTGTCCCATGTGGGGAGATAATTGAGAAAGAATCAGAGAAATTAGGAAGTTGGGGTTAGTCTGAAATGGAGGTTCTTTCAGATGTGCAGCTCTCTGTACTGAAAAAGAGACAGATGAGTAGGAATTGTCAGGAAGCAGCTGTGGGGGACTGAGGACTGACAGAGGTGCCACCCGAGAACCAGAATTGGAGGAGTTGGGGGGTGTCATATGGGACCCCTTGGCAAGAGTAAGGAGGGGAAAGATGGGGAGGTAGGGAAGAATTACACAATGGTGCAGGAGTAGATGTGGACAGGGTCAGAAAGAGATTTTGGTGGTGGGATCTAGGATAGCAAAGGTGGTGGTTGAGATGAAAAGGGGAGCAGGATATTCCAGGCTTTTTTGTTTTTGGGCCACCAACTATCTCCCAAATAATGACACAGAGACTTCTTATTAGTTTGAATGCTTAGCCTAGTTTAGGCTCATTTCTGGCTAGCTATGTATTATTTGTATTTCTGGTTATGTATTTGGCATATTTGGAAAAAATATTCCATCTTCTATCTATTTTGATGAGTCCAATTTGCCATTTATCATAACTAAGGAAAACTATGACTACCTAGTCTTTAATTACATCAAAGACCCCAAAAGGATATAATATTACCTTAGTAAAAAGGAAGTGCAGAGCAAGCAACTTCCAAAACTAAAAGAAATGACAGAAACAGCTGGATGCCTAAACAATCATCTAAGATTCCCCTGTAATGTTGGGGCATCTCTCTTTGACCCACGGGCCTAGAATATCTGACAGACTTTTCTGTGAAGTAGAAATTTTTGAGGGACTTCCTATTCTGTCTTTTCAATGTTTGGCTTTGCATCCTGCTTGTCCAGTTTGGACACTATACTGGCAGCAGTTGAGACAAGGACAGTTGCTTGACCAAATTAGTAGCTTTTGCCATAAAGAAGCAAACTTTGTAGCCAGAAGTTTCTGGCCCAGCCTAGCCCTGAGGTCTGGCCCCACAGCTCCATTTAATTACACAAAAGCTGTAATCACACATTACTTGCTGTTTGGCCTGTGACTCAGGCTTATTGCTATCTCTCGCATCTTAACCCATTTCTACTAGTCTGTGTTTTGCCACATGGCTCATGGCTTACCTGTACTTTTACGTCTTCTCTTGGAGGCAGCTCACAGCATCTCTCTCTGACTCTACTCTTCTTCCCCTTTAAGTATACTTAGATTTCCTGCCTGTCTATAAGCTGCTTTGCCATAAGCCAAAACAGTTCCTTTGTTATCTAGTGGTAACTCACATCATACAGAAGACATCCCACATTAATTGGAGGTTCTTTGATGATTGCCATCCTACCAATCTACTAATCTACCAAAAGTAGATTGCTGCTACTCTGAGAAGATAAAAAGAGGAATGTGGATATGATAGGATAAGAGGGTAAATTATTGAATCTACTTTTAAAAAGCAACTACTTACAAATACTTTACATTGGATTGGATTTTTATATATTATATACAAATTGTGTATATTGATACAAAGTTGAGATTATTTTTGTTAGAACATGCTGTACATATGCTTTTATTCTTGTTTAAGGTATTGTACCTATATAGCTCGTTTAAGAGTGTAATACAAATTATTAGTCCTTAAATGTTATTATTACCAACTAATTAGGATATAAAGAAATAAATGCATTAGTAGCTAGACATTACAATCAAACTTATAGTCATATTAGGTCTTTTCCCAAGGTCATATTTTAGGTAGACAAGTTACTTTCAAACACTTCAGAGATCTACAGAATATGTCATTTAAATTTTTTTAATAATATAGGTTATTTTTTTATGACAGTGAGACATGTCTGTTCCTGGCAGCACCAGTCTACTTTAGAGAAAATGATGGGTTTTGAAGAAATTAATATGGAACTGACTTTCTTTGTGGCAAAAGTTAGCCATTGGATAAGAAATTGCCCTGTCTTCACTACTGCTACAACATACTGCTACAGTATGCTATCCAAATGGACAAGCAGGACACAAAAGAAAAGACTGTCAACCTTGCCAAGACAAGGTAGGAAGGTCCTTTAGAATATCCTGATTCACAGAAGATTCTGTCATATAGGTTAGGACTGTAGGCTGAAGATAGATGCCCCAAAGTTTCAGAGGAACTTTGGGTATTGTCCAGTCAGCTGTTTCTATAATTTTTCACGTTTTTAAGAGGTTACTTGCTTGTACTTCCTGCTTAATCAGTTAATATTATTTTTTTCCTTAGGTCTTTTGATGGAATTGAAGACTAGATAGTTATACTCTTCCTTGTTAACAAATTCAGAAAAGAAATTTACTAAAGAGGTGTAAAGTGTATAAGTTTGAGACATTAAAAAATAGTTTTTACCTGGTAAAACAAGCTAGACAGAAAGTGAATTAGGTACAATTTGCATAAGAGTCCATTCAGTTCTTTCACAGTTTTTATCATTTGGCAATTCCTGTAAGGTTACTGGATATATTAAGGTTGGCTATTTGAAAGCCTTAGACTGTTTCTCTTTAACTCAAAATCCAATGTTGAGATTGGTACTCCTTTAAATTCTTCTGAATGGGTCTGAATAGCTGTCTGTTTTCACAAAGTTTCCTAATATTTGTATTTTGGTGCTGATATCAACTAACTTGACACTTATATCAACAAACTTTGCACTCATAAGAAGCCATTTTAAGGGCTAAAACAAGAATGATTAAACAAATGATATTTATAATAGACATTATGATAATTCCATTTACATTGATTATCTTCTCCTTTAATGGTTCCATTTTCAAGCCATCTAGTATAATATCAAATACAGACCAAACTTTTCCCATTGTTAACACTGTTTTCTATTTTTTTTTAAAACGTATTATTTATTTATTTAATTATTTGCCTTGAACTGGAACTACAGACAGTTGTGAGCTGCCATGTGGTTGCTGGGAATCGAACCCGGGTCCTCTGGAAGAGCAGACGGTGCTCTTAACCACTGAGCCATCTCTCCAGCCCCTGTTTTCTATTTTTTAATGTGAGATTAAAAACTCTTCTCCATCTTAAACTAATTCCCTGTTTTAAGAAATCCCAGTTGTCACTAAATTTTATCAAGGGCAATTCAGATGAGGGTGAAGTTAGGCAAGTTACCTACTGTGTGAGTCAATTGGAATTTCTTTTTTCTCATTTTTTATTTAAAAAGTTTTTTTCCATATCTACTACTGCTCCCCCTCTATTCCCTCCTCTCAGTCTTTTCCAATCCTCCCTGAGCCTCCCCCAACCCCAAGGAGGGCAAGGAATTCCAAGGTCAGTCAATTCAATCTGGCATATTCAGTTGAGGTAGGTCAGAGTCTCTCATCCCAGTATTAAGGCTGGGTTAGTTGTTCCTCTGTAGGGAATGGACTCTGAGATGTCAGTTCGTGCACTGGGAACATACTCTGGTCCCACTGTAAGAGGTTCCACAAACTGCCCACACAGTCATCTATCTTTTTTTCTTTTTTCTTTTATTTTATTATTATGAACAAAGAAGTCACACTTTCTATCCTTATATATCCTTATTCAAGGTTCCTTCCCCCTCCCACCACATCAGGTCTTTCTCTCTTCTCCACAACTCCCCATCCCCTTGTCAGTCAGGTATAGTGGGATTATATTGTTGCATTGTAAATAATTGTCCTGCCTACAGGTTTAATAAAAATGCTGATTGGCTAAAGGCAGACAGGAAGTGTGTGTGGGGATACTAGACCAAGAAAACTATGGGAATAGTAAGAACAGTGCAGAGATGCTGCAGAGATGACAGAGAGACACCACAGAGACATCACAATGGGAAACTGGTAGATTCAAAATACAACTATGCTGCTTTGAGAAAAGGTACCAAGAATCATGGATTAGTTTAAGAGTAAAGAATTAGCAAGTTAAATGCCTGAGCCCTAGGCCAATCAGCATAAAATTAATGTAAGCAATGTGGGTCGGCAGATCTGTGGGTCTACAGGTCCAAACCTCAGAGCTAGGCCCAAAAGTCCAGGCCAGAAACCTACTATAACAAATGGGGCCCAATGTGAGTCACACACATTCACTTAAAGCCAGAGAAAGATTTAAAAGCATTCTAGAGCACGAACCAGAGCCCAAAACATCTTTCGAGTTATGTCTCTCATGATGGTTCAGAGACACTGTGGTTTTTGGGCTTGAATTATAAAATGGCTGTTTGGGGATTGCTGGGCAAGATTTCTCCCAGCCCTGTTTGGTTTAGGGAAGTACTGCATGTGTGGGCAGAGCTGGGGCTGTGCCCCTAGCTTCAGAGTGGAGGTCTCTAGGTAGCCTAGGAGTTGGAATTTGCTCACCTCTTACTCTGCTCTGGACATGGGGTCTGCATGGTCTGAGCACCTCATCTTTTCACCATGTCTTCCATTGGAACTGTGACCCAGCTTCCAAGATAGCCATAACCAAATCTGACCAGTCTTTAGGGAAAATTCCATTACAAGTTGACCAAGAATTTAACATTTGTTTTACAAATGGGTAAAAGTAACAACTCAAACTGGTCTCAGTCCCCACTGAGAGTGGAGCCGTAGAAGTTCCTGCTTTCGCTGCAGCCAACTATGTGTTTCATGGCTCCAGCTCTAAAGACTCCTCCACAGTAAAGTGTCAGGTATGAGCCTCTCTTAGGATGGTAGTATTAAGCCATCACTTCAAGATTGTGAGGGGACACTTCTACTCTATGGTACATGATGCTGCTGAGCCCTGATCTTCAGTAGAGTATGTGTATTGTGTATATTTTTGACTTAAGATATCTTTAATTTATGAAGTGTTACCCAGAATACAAACCCCATTGCCATTCAATAATCATCTATATAGAATGTTAGCAACTACAGAAGCTATGTGTTAAGTACATATGAATTTTCACTTTTAAATTTTCTAGATATTTGGAAAAAAATCAAAATAAAATGTTGAAATATGACTAGGTAAAAATAAACATGGCAAAAGTTAAAAAAATTGGCTGTTTAAGCTGCACCAAGGTTGGTTCCCAACATCTCACAGAAGACTCGATTAAGCAACAAGTTGCATATGATGGATTAAAGTTTCTGTTTATATTGGACAAAAAGGAAACAGAGTCAAAGACTGCTTCTTAGTAGCAGCAGCATTTTTGTGTCAGCTCTATTTGCTGGAAGCAAGGAGAGGTGTGACTTTTTAAAGTGAGCTTCCTGATTCAGCCTTAGAGGCAAAACAAGTGTGAGTCTTTTAAGAGACCCTGCTACCAAATACTTAAATGGAGTTAATGAGCAGCAGACGGCAGTGAATTACTTGATTATATGGACTCTAAAATTCCCCATAGTAGTAATTGTGGGTCCTACCAATACCTTGGCTAAAAAGCTAAGTTATATGAAGCTAGACTAGAAGCTGGATGGAGCCAGCCAGCCATCCTAGTCAAGCCTTTAATTCTTAGTCACACCTTGGCAGATTAAAAGTGTGGGCAGAAGCAGAAAGAAATAGAGGGATCTGGGTGTGGTCAGCCACCCTAGTCAAGCAAAGGTGTGGTTAGAAACAGAAAAAGATAAGAGATACACTAAATAGACAGATTCAAAAAACCTCTAATGGTTTAGAGTATGTTTAAAATATATGTAGGCCTGAGAGAGAAAATAAAAAGGAAAAAGGATAAAGTCTTTAAAAAAGAAATAGAGTAAAAAGAAATAGTAATAAGCCATGTAAAAATGGAAAATACAAAGAATCTCTGGATACTGTAAGCTATGATCTTGTTTTTAGGTTTTGTTTGACTAAGATGAAGTAGTGAAAACTGCTAACACATTTGATTATAAATGTTGTTGAATTAATTCAACCTACATATTTTGTAAATGAGTTGATTTTAAAATTGAAATAAAAAGATATGATACTTTGGAGAAGAGGTTTTCTTTTTATTTCCTCAGAAAGTGAGAAGCTATGAATTTATTTCTGGTTAAAAAAAAATAAAGTTTCATTAAGGAAGACCCCCTGAAAAGTCTCTCATGGAAATGGATGGCCCAGGTGATTCAGCATTTCAGAGCATCTTTGTTGATTGAAGTCTCCTCTGAACTCTGCATCCAAAACTACTTCCAGGAGACTGTCTGAGATTACTCAGCCTTAGAGAGTACTCCACTAAAGACTTGTTCACAATCCTAAAATTTTTCTTTGGATCTTCATGGAATTGCCAGTGCCCCCATTCAGCAGGAAGTAGCCTAGAGAACTATGCCCACATTCCCCCAAAATGGATTATGGATATTTGTCTTTGTTTACAGTGTTGGTTATAAGTCGTTATAGATAATGAAAAACAGGATATTGTATTGGGGGTTTTTCTTGTTTTAAAAAGAGGAAATGTAGTGGGATTATGTTGTTGCATTGTAAATAATTGTCCTTCCTACTGGTTTAATAAAAATACTGATTGGCCAAAGGCAGACAGGAAGTGTGGGTAGGACTACCAGACTCAGAAAACTCTGGAAACAGGAAGAACAGAGCAGAGATGCCACAGAGATGACAGAGAGACACCACAGAGACATCATGATGAGAAGCCAGTGGATGCAAAGGACAACTCTGCTGATCAGCATAAAATTAATGTAAGGGTCTGTGTATCTCTGTGGGTCTGCAGATCCAGGCCTGAAAGTCCAGGCTAGAAACCTACTACCACTGTCACTTCTTTGGTTAGAGTTACCCCAAGATATTTAATGATATTTTCAGTTATTAAAAAAAGGGTGATGTTTTTCTTTTCAGCTATTTTATCATTTGTGTATAGGAGGGCTATTGATTTTTTTGACTTAATCTTGTGTCTGCTAATTTGCTGAAGGTGTTTATCAGCTGTAGGAGTTCCTTAGTAGAATTTTAAGGTCACTTATGTATACTATCATATCATTTGCAAATAGAGGCAGTTTGACTTCTTCCTTTTCAATTTGTTTCCCCTTAATATTTCTTTGTTATCTTATTGTTGTAGCTCAAACTTTGACAACTATATTGAACAGATAATGGGAGAGAGGACAGCCTTGTCTTGTTCCTGATTTTAGTGGGATTGCTTTGAGTTTTTCTCCATTTAGTTTGATGTTGGTTGTCAGCTTGCTGTGTATTAATTTATTATGTTTAGATATTTTTCTGTATTCCTGATCTCTTCAGGACTTTTATCATAAAGAAGTGTTGGCTTCTGTCAAAGGCCTTTTCAGCAACTAGGGATATGATTATGTGTTTTTTTTCTTTCAGGTTGTTTGTATAATGGATGACATTGACAATTTTTTATAATTTGAACCATCCCTGCATCTCTGGGATGAAGCCTATTTGACTATGGTGGATGATTTTTTTGATATGTCCTTGAATTTGATGTGTTCTTGAATTTGGCCTGCCAGTATTTTTTTTTAATAATACTTTCATTTTTTTCTTTATTTATTTTGCATTTATCAAGAAAAGCAGTAAAATGAATTTAAAATGCTGAGAAGTTAACAATAACTATAAAGAAGATAAAAATCATAAGCATGACTTATCAAGGGTGATAATGCAAATAAGATTGCTACACATATATTTACTATGTGTTCAGCTTTCCCTCTGAATTTTTTTTTCCATCCCTGTATATCCTTATTCAAGGTCCCTTTCCACTCCCACCACACCAGGTCATTTTTCTTATCTGCAACTCCCCATCCCCTCCCTGGGCAGGGAGCAGACAGTCTTATGGTCCCACTGACCCAATAATGCTTGGATCAGTCTCCACTCATGGCAAATCCAGTTTTGTCCCCCCTCCCTCAAGAGTGAGTCAGGTGTTCCTATAGTTGGACTGGGGTTCGAAGGGTCAGTCCAGGGTGTCTCTGATCCCAATCAGTGGTTGTGGTTTGCAGCTTGGGCATGCATGGCTTTTTTTCTTGTTTGTTTGTTTAGAGACCACTAATGAGTGAGTACATCCCCTGCTTATCTTTCTGAGACTGTGATACCTCGCTCAGGAGGATATTCTCCAAATCCATCCATTTGCCTGCAAATTTTAGGATATAATTTTTTCTTACTGCTGAGTAGCATTCCATTGTGTAGATGTACCACAGTTTGTTAATCCATTCTTCAGTTGAGGGACATCTAGGTTGTTTCCAGGTTCTTGCTATTACAAATAATGCTGCTATGAACATAGTTGAGCTAATACCTTTGGAGTGTGAATGTGCCTCTTTAGGGTATATACCCAGAAGTGGTATTGCTGGG